>CAUYLG010027755.1:0-12640 GCA_963573385.1 Cacajao melanocephalus | reverse complement strand
TTGTTAAACACAATTATTGGCATAATAGAGGTTTTTAATACCCATTTTTAGACTGCATTCTAGCCTGGGCAGTAGAACAAGAATCCTGTTCTCTCTCCCTCTTTTTCTTCCTCTTTCTTTCTCTCGTACAGTCTTTTTTTTCTTTCACTCTCACTTTCTTTCCTCTCTTTTTCTTTCAAAAAAAAAAAAAAAGAAAAAAAAAGAAAAAAATAAAATAGAGTATCACTTTTAAATGATAGTAAGTTTTAATCACTTATCATTTTAAATGATTAAAAATAAATTTTGGGGAGTGGGACACCCTTTTTTGTAAAGAAAAAAATTTATCATTTTTAGTTTCACAAAATAACAAATTGGAAGGTAATAATGTAAATTTGTAAGTTTTTCTCTGCAAAAACTATGTCATAAAAATCTTTAGATGGTGCATTTCATTACTAAAATAAAATTTAATATAAAATATGATTCATAGCTAACTTTTTCTGAAATTTATTTTTACAAAGTAAGATGTGTCAGGACTTCTTTTGTTTCTGTGCAAGAATATTGTCACTTTCCCTTTTATTAACTGATTTAGACTCTATTTCTAAGATAGTGTATAACAAAATGTCCCCACAACCCACAATTTTATGGATATTGTATCTATTGGGTTATATTCTAATATGGTTATCATGTAGAAACCTTAAAAGAGAGAGGCAAACTTCCTCCTGTAAAGGAATGATCATTAATACCACCAATCAAATGAACAAAGCCACTTCCACACACAGTCAGTAAGCTGCTTTGACTTTTTCTTGTTCTTGCTCTTCTGGGTCTAGACTTGGGGAGTTAAGGTGTTAAGGTATACGTACCTTGGCCATGGGTAACTGCCACAAATTGGGTTCTCAGTGAAGCAGAGTCTGAGACAGAGATTGGAGTGAAGGAAGTTTATTAGGGAGTGTTCTTGGGTTCAAACCAGTCCACTGTCTGGGCTTAGGCCAATAGTAAAGAGGGGACTAGCATCCTCCCCTGCAGGCCAAGGGAAGACAAAATTAAGAGGTTCTAAGACCTAGCTATTCCTCCCCATGTGGAGATTCTCCTTCCAGTAATGATTTTGGAGAAGCATTTATCTTTATTAAGAAAGGCAACATTTTTTTGACATGTACAAAGCACTTTCCTGTATTTTATTTTTAAAATTTTTGACTTCCATAGGTTTTTGAGGAACAGATGGTGTTTGGTTACATGAGTAAGTTCTTTAGTGGTGATTCGTGAAACTCTGGTGCACCCATCTCGCAAGCAGTATACACTTAACCCAATTTGTAGTCTTTCATCCCTCACCCCCTTCCCAGCCTTTCCCTGAGTCCCCAAAGTCCATTGTGTCATTCTTAGGCCTTTGCATCCTCACAGCTTATCTCCCACTTAGGAGTGAGAACATATGATGTTTGGTTTTCCAACGGAAGGCAACATTTTTATTAGGGATCTATAAATACTTGTGGCTAAATGTTTTTTTAAAATTGGGTTTCAACTGTAGTCTTCATGATCAGTGATTTAGAAAAAAACCATATTGTACTGAAATAAAGTTTCTATATATTTATTTCAGATACTATATTAAGAATTGAAAATTAATATTTTCTGCTGTTTGGAAATATGGTAAATTTTCTTCTCTAAGTTTTCTTTTATTAGAGTTTTTATGTGGTGTCACGGGCCTCTCCATGCCCTTTGCATTCTCCTCCAAAAATCTTTTCTTGCTGTCAGTTAAGTAGAAATGGTTAGCAACAAAACAAAATCAAAGTGGACCCACCCAGCTTTTATATCCTGCATAGCTGAGCTTTCATGAAAGTTTGAGTTTTTCCAAAAGTCTGGTCTGTACTGACTGGGAATGAAAAACATTTGGAAAAAAATGCCTCAAGCATGTGAACCATGTAATTTCATTTGAACTAAGGAATTCCAAAAATACTTTGCTTATTGAAAGGGCAGTTATGTTGCTGTGTTAGAACTTGATATTGAGAAGGATAAGTAGTAGTTCTTTTCTCCCTTAGTTTTTCTCATAAACATTAAAAAAATTAAAGACTGTCTGAGTGGCTGGGTAGGAAAATATTGTAAAGAGGTGAGGTTACGTTGGACCACCAGGTGGGCTTGCTCTAGAACCTACTCCTTCCTTGGGAGATCCACCTACTCTTCTGGGCTTTATCGAGCCCCATGCAGCTTAAAGCAACCCACTCTGCATTGATAACTCAGGGCCCCATCTGGCCATGTCTTGATGACTACTTGAACTGAGGCCCAGTCGTTTGATCAGTTCTGCTCACTGACAACAGTGTAAAAGCTGTGCCAGTAGCAAGACTGGAATTGCTAGGTCCCTGCGGGGCAATCTGGCCAGAGAACAAAGTAGGTCCTGTTCAGTTTTATGTCTTTATGAGGGGATCAGGTGTTAATATTATTAACTAGCATTTCTGGGAATATGTATTATGTGCCAGTCACAGTACTGGATACTTTTACATGGATTACATTATTCAATCCCCATAACAATCCTCTTTGGAATTTTGAAGCTTAGAGAGGTTAAGAAATCAGGTTTTGAAATCAATCAGTCTGACTCCACAGCCTTTGATCTTCTTTCCTATTTTGTAATCCCCGGCTTTTAATCATGTGTCTTACTTAGTGTACTAGATTGGGATCTCAGCAGTGTAGCAGATGTGGTTGGTGCTCTGCCCATGTCTCCTGAGCCTTATCAAGTGCCAGCATCTGTACCATCTTGCTTAATGGCCTTCTCCGGTAGCTGGAGCTCCAGGTGTGAGCATAGTTTTGTGGAGACGTAACATCTTTAAGTACAGCCTTTAACTAATGATTGACAGGAATTGGGGTATAAATACTTCAGCTCCTTTGCTACTCTGGTAGAATAACTCAGAGGCATGAATTTTACACTGGTACCCAAAATTCTCCAGCGGTATTAAGTCCATTATCCACAGCACTAACCCACTTGAAAACACGCCCTTCATTGATTGCCTTCCCTCTTTGTCTCACTTCCCTTGCCCGCATTTCCTGAGATCACTACTCAAATAAGCTACATGTATACGACATTAATGTCTTAGGGTATGGCTTCCAGGGGAACCAAAACTAAGACAAAGAGCAAAGAAAAGGTGGACCTATGAAGAAGGAGGACCCAATTGGAGCAGATGAGGCAATGCTGGAAAGAGAGCATGGGGTTGCAGTCTCTAGGATGAAGCCTCTGATGATGGTTTCCTGTTATTGAAGCTGACAGTGTCGCTGTGAGACAGGAGACAAAGGTTTTGGGAGATTATTGAATATTGACATACTGGATGGTTCTTTAACTGCTTGATTGGATGGAGTTTCTTTCAGAAGTTCTCTTTTGCTCTGTTCTTTTCAAATGTATACTATATTTGCCTAAGTTTAATAAGAAGTAAGATATTCCAGAAAATGCAACCATTCATAACTGGAACAATGAAACAAAATGCCAACACATTATAAATAAAACATTGAGTAAATAGTCATAAGTAAATGAAAGACAAAATACATATATATACTTTTGGAGTATGTATAACTTACCCATATGGCCTGAATGTAGTAATACTACGTACAATATTTCATGCTAACTTAAACTGAATGAAGCTCTTTTAGACCACTTTTACTACACTTAAAGGATTGTTTCTTAACTTGTGACTCTATTGTCTTTACTGATTAACTGGACATCCAGTGGTGCCCAAATTTTCAGGGATTAACATGGGCATGGGGGAAATCTTGCCTTGTCAAGGTTAATGGTATTGTAAATTGTTAACTATTGCATTTAGGCCAGGCATGGTGGCTCACCCCTGTAATCCCAGCACTTTGGGTGGCCAAGGCTGGCAGATCGCTTGAGGCCAGGAGTTTGAGACCAGCTTGGTCAATGTGGTGAAATCCCATCTCTATCAAAAATATAAAAATTAGCCAGGCATGATGGTGGACGCCTGTAATCTCAGCTACTCCAGAGGCTGAGGCACGAGAATTGCTTGAACCCAGGAGGCAGAGGTTGCACCACTGCACTCCAGCCTGGGCAACAGAGTGAGACTCAAAACAACAACAACAACGACAAAACCCAATTGCATTTACACATTTTAATACCTGTCTTTGATTTTATATATTCAACTTCATGTCTGCATTAACTGAGTTTTGCCTGAGACATAACAGTTAAAATTTATATGGTTGTTATAATAATCTGAAATAAACTGGCTTTGGAAGATTTCATGTGGTGTAATGTTATTAATGCATTCATGAACAAACTTAGAAATGCCCATTACTGTTTATAAAATCTGTAGATTCAGACAGGAAAATAAAGTTGTAAGTTGACATTTCTTCTTCTGAATACTTCAACCACAAGCGGGAACTGTATGAGCAATAACCAAATATTTTGAGATAATCTTTAGAGTATCTAAGGACCCAATTCCCATTCATTGAGTCTTGAAGACTCCCAATATGCTCACCACGTTCCAGTTAAACAGTGCTTTCACCAGAGATTTCAGTTATAGAGTTGGAAAACCCCTCGCTGCTTTTTTTTTTTTTTTTTTTTTGACACAGGAGTCTCGCTCTGTGACCCAGGCTGCAGTGTAGTGGTGCGTTCTTGGCTCAGTGCAACCTTTGCCTCCTAGGTTCAAGCAATTCTCCTGGCTCAGCCTCATGAATAGCTGAGATTACAGGCATGCACCATCATGCCCAGCTAATTTTTGTATTTTTAGTGGAGATGGGGTTTCACCATGTTGGCCAGGCTGATCTTGAATTCCTGACCTCAAGTGATCCGCCCTCCTCAGCCTCTCAAAATGCTGAGATTACAGGCATGAACCACCACACCCTGCCACCCCTCACTGCTTTTTAACAAACCTTAACAGGTAAACTGTTTGTTTTTTTTTTTTAAATCTGCTTGATCATGAAAGAACATGGATTCAATAACAAAGTATATACAGGCAATGGCCAACTTTGTTTTCTAATCCACACAGACAGCTGATTTAAACCCATGTTTTCCCTTACTGACCAAGATAAAAATATGGAGGGAGTCTTGCCACTCATGCAAACATTTTTGTCTTTACCACAGAGGAATCCTCAGAAAACCTTCGAGAATAACGTGTTTGCTTAGAGTTACAGAGATGCCCAGTTAGGGGAGATGTTGGGACACTTAGCTTCCTTCCAAGTCCTACAGAAGGATTCCCTTCTAATGGAAAAGCAACAACATGTAGTGGCAGCATAAGATAAGAAAACAATTAACTCCTAGGGAACTGTGGACAATAAGAGTCTATAGCACATTACACTGGGCATCCCGAGAAACTGACTAGGGTACAAGGAGATTCTGCCTTTGGTATATTATATATTAAATGGTGTGGATGGGTTAATGTTGTTAAAATATGGAGTCTTCTTCTCCTTCCCTTACTCTTCATGCCAAGTCCCTCTCCTCCTTACCCCCTTCAAAAAAAAGAAAATGAAAAAGAAAACAAAATATTGTTGAAATACAATTCTATTATTAAACGTTAACTCTGATTTATTTATAGCCTTCAACATCACACCTTGGTGATGTGATTCCTTCTTCCTTCTCTTACTTTTACATCTATGGATGTATGCCACAGAAAGATCTAGAGAACTGCTTATTTTCAAGAATTGACATGACCCTTTAGATAAATTATTGTAAGATACAAAAGATATTCTCCAGGTAAATGTGAAAATACTGATTTCCTTCATTTCTTTAGCAAAGTAATTTTTATGTATGAAAGACTGAGTAAAAATTGTAGTTAATAAGACAGCCTGACATAAATTATTATGTACATTTAGTTGGTGAGAAAATACGTTGGTGGAAAAAGATGGTATAGTGAAGTTGATAAACTTGGAGATTCTGGGTTTAAATTTTGACTCCATCACTTCCCAGCACTGTGAGCCTTGAACTTCTCTAAGCCCCAATTTCCTCATCTGTAAAATGGGGATAGTATGCATCTCATGTGATTGTTGAGAGGATAACAATTAAATAATGTAAAATACTTAGAGCAGTATCTAGTACATAAGCGCAGAATAAACGCTAGTTGTTATTTATGTAACAGTACCAATCATTAGACACAAAGTTCTTCTTTGTGACTAATCCACAATATGCCACTAATGGCACCTAGTTTCTAGCACTTATGCCACTAATGGCACAATATGCCACTAATGGCACCTCCTGTTGGGAGGCCAATGCGGGTGGATCACGAGGTCAGGAGTTTGAGACCAGCCTGGCCAAGACGGTGAAACCCTGTCTCTACTAAAAAATACGAAAATTAGCTGGGCACAGTTGTGGGTGCCTGTAATCCCAGCTACTGAGGAGGCTGAGGCTGGAGAATCACTTGAACCTAGGAGCCAGACGTTGCAGTGAGCCAAGATCCCGCCACTGCACTTTAGCCTGGGCGGCAGAGCAAGACTCCATCTCTAAATAAATAAATAAATAAATAACAACCACCTGGTAAAACAGATATTAACATTTCCACCTACAGGTAAAAAATGGTTAAAGGTAACTCAGGGCTAGCAGAGCAATATGAAGGTGATCAGCAGGGGTCAGGTGGTCAGGCTTAACTTGCCCATAATTGCTATTGAATGACCCAAGGTCACTTCCACTAGTTGGTCTTTCCACAGCACAATGTTTACATCCTTAGACAGCTTTCTCATTAGGAAATTAAGAAAATTCAGATCTGCCTTAGGAGGGATCATGGCCACATCTTCCAGGAATCCCGTCCACTTTTTTATTTGTTTATAAACTGATAGGAGGTTGAGAACAGAGATTCCAGACCATATTCAAAGTACACACAGGACTCTTTTTTTTTACTCCTAATGAACTCTTTGCAACCTTATTAATATGCATGAGACTCATCTTGGATATTTGTTTAAAACGCTAATTCTTGGGCCATACCTTCAAGGAATCTTGATTCAGAAAGCCTGGGACTTGGCCAAGGAATCTGTATTTTAAATGTATCTCTAGACAATTCTGATGCAGGTGACTGGACCACACTTTGAGAAAACTGATCTCCTTGATAACAAATTAACAATTTTAAAAATAGTACTTACTATTTTTTTGATGACAAAAGAAAAATTAGAAAGTGCTAAGAAAAGAAAAAAATTCATATTTTCTGGAGAAGACTGCAAATATAACTGTCCTTCTAATTTTTTTAAAATAAAGGACAATAAAGACAATAATTAATGCATTTTGAGAGATATTTGGCAGCCATTTTTCCATATCTCTTTTCAAGTACTTACATTCAAGTGTATTGGTTGTTCAGTTTCACAGATATATTCCATTTATATCAACTCTTAATGGTTTTTATAAACGACTTCTATGACTGAAACATATGTAAATTTACCCTATGAAATCCACTTATATTCTTGTTGGGTTAGGAGATTAGACTGGAGGTGTTTAAGGCCCATTTTGACTAAGAGATAATACTTGTAAGATTCTTACAACTCTTTTAAGTATAAGGAATAACCACATTCAAACTTGACAGAGAATTTGAAATTATATCCCCCAAAACTTAAAGATTTGCTCTTGAGCTTTGTCCTTTTATGCAGATTTCCTGATGTGACAGTATATCAAAGGTAGTAACATTTCTCCAAAAGTGATACACAAATGGCCAATAAGTATATGAAAAAATGCTCAACATCACTAATCACCAGAGAAATTGCAAACCAAAACCATACCGTGGGATTGTAAAATGGTGCAACCACTATGGAAAAGAGTATGGAGGTTCCTAAAAGTTTGAAAAGTAGAAGTACCATATGATTCAGAAATCCCACTTCTGGGTATATATCCAAAAGAATTGAAAGTAGGGTCTCTAAAAGATATTTGCACACCCATGTTCGTAACATCACTATTTACAATAGCCAAGTGGTGGAAGCAACTCAAATATCCATGGATGGATAAAGGGATTAACAAAATATGGTATATACATGGAATGAAATTGTGTTCAATCTTAAAAAGGAAAGATATCCTGCCACATGCTATGGTATTAATAGACTGTCAGGGCATTATGCTAAGTGAAATAAGCCAAGCACAAAAAGACAACTGTATGATTCTACTTAATGAGATATCTAAAGTAGTCAAATTTATAGAAACAGAAAGTAGAATTATGGTTATTAGGGTCTGGGGAGAAGGAGGAAAGGGAAGTTCGTGTTTCACGGGTACGAAGTTTCAGTTCTGCTAGATGAAAAGGTCTGTCATGACTGAGTAATGAATTTGACTCTGAACTCACGGATACATACAGGATATAATGGACTAACACAATGAATATGAAATTTTGCCCAAATTATTGAAGGCATAATTGTCTGAATAGAGAGTAGGGTGGAAATCTCTGAATCATAGAGTTAAAAATGTCTTTTCCCAACTCCTCTTGCCATTTTAGTAAACAATACATACTGGAAATGCAGGTATGACTTTTTTATACTAGAGAACCGATTGGGACATGGTCAAACACAATTGTTACTGTTGGCTAATTTACGTGGAATCAATTCTGTTTCCAATCAGTTTTTCATTTCTAAAAAGACTAGTAAAGAGCAAAATAGCGACCCTTCCCATTTTGCTTAGTTAGGAACAGTAAGCTGCTTCACTTTATTTTCCAGTTTGTACTAATGCTCCAGCCCAGAAAGTCTCATTTAGATCCATTAAGGCTTATTAATAATAAGTCATCCTGCCTTTAAGGTTAATTAAATGATTTGAACTAATACTTAACACTATGGACTGTGAGGAGAATGTAGATGAAGTAGATTGGTTAGTCACATATGACCAGTTATTGACATTTTTTTTAACTTAAATGTTTACACTCTATTAATATTACTTAAAATGTCAACCATACACTAAAGTGAAGCATATGACACAGTGAATTCCTAAGTACAGTCATGCATTGCCTAATGACAAGGATATATTCTGACAAATGCATTGTTAGACAATTTTGTCACTGTGTAAACAAAGAGTCTACACCAACCTAGATGTTGTAGTCTGCTACATACCTAAACAATATGATATAACATATTGCTACGAGGCTACATACCTGTACAGCATGTTACTGTACTGAACGCTATAGGCAATTATAATGCAATAAATATCTGCATATCTAAACATAGGAAAGTTACAGTAAACTATGGTATAAAAGATAAAAAATGATACACTCAGACAAGGCACTTACTATAAACGGAGCTTGCAAAACTGAAAGCTGCTCTGAGTGTCAGCGAGTAAGTGGAAAGTGAATATGAAGGCCCAGGACATTCTTGTACCCCACTGTAGACTTTATAAACACTGTACACTTAGGTTACAATAAATTTATTTACAATTTTTCTTTCTTCAATAATAAATTAACCTTAGCTTACTGTAATTTCTTTTACTTTATAAACTACAATTTTTTAAACTTTTAAACTCTTGTAATAACACTTAGCTTAAAACACAAATACATTGTACACTGTACAAAAATATTTTCTTTCTTTATATTCTTATTCCATAAGCTCTTATCCATTTTTATTTTTATTTTTATTGAGGCAGAGTCTCGCTCTGTCACCCAGGCTGGAGTGCAGTGGTGTGATCTCAGCTCATTGCAACCTCCACCTCCCGGGTTCAAGTGATTCTCATATTTCAGCTTCCTGAGTAGCTGGGATTACAGACATGTGCCACTACCCCCGGCTAATTTTTGTATTTTTTTTTTTAATTGGTAGAGATAGGGTTTCACTATGTCTGCCAGCCTGGTCTTGAACTCCTGGCTTCAAGTGACCCACCCACCTTGGCCTCCCAAAGTGTTGAGATTACAGGCATGAGTCACCACACCCAGCCTATTTTTTAAAACTTTTAAATCATTTTTGTTAAAAACTAAAACACAAACATATACGTTAGCCTAGGCTTATATGGGGTCAGGGTTATCAATATTACTGACTTCCACCTCCACATCTTGGTCCATTGAAAGTTCTTTTTTTGTTTTTTGTTTTTGGCCAGGGTCTCACTCTGTCACACAGGCTGGAGTGCAGTGGCACAATTAAAACTCACTGCAACCTGGAATTCCTGGGCTCAAGTGATACTCCTGCCTTAACCTTCCAAGTATCTACAACTATAGGCATGTGCCACCATGCCAGGCTAGTTTTTTAAAAAATTGTTTTGTAGAGACAGGGTCTTGCTATGTTCAGGCTGGTCTTGAACTCCTGCCTCAAGGGATCCTCCCACCTTGGCCTCCCAAAGGGCAGGAAATACAGGCGTGAGCCATCAAAATGGGCCTCCCACTGAAAGTTCTTTAGGGGCAATAACACACATAGAGGTTTCACATCCTATAACAATGGCTTCCTCTGGAATACCTCCCTGAAGGACCTGCCTAAAGTTGTTTTACAGTTAAGTTTATTTTTTAAGTAGAAAGTACACACTGTAAAATAATGATAAATAGTATAGTAAATACATAAACTAGTGACATAGTCATTTGTTATTATTATTATATACTATATATAACCGTATGTGCTAGACTTTTATATAACTGGCAGTGTAATAATTTGTTTACACAGGTATCACCACAAACACATGAGTAATACATTGCATTATGACAGTATGACATCACCAGGTAAAAGGAATTTTTCGGCTGCATTATAACCTAATGGGATGAGCATTCTAAATGTAGGCTGCCACTGACTGAAACATCGTTACATGGTACAGGACTGTACTCATCATTCAGCTTCAAAGAAAATCAACTCATGCCAATTTTGCTTCATATGCATTTCACTCACCCCTAGATTATTTTGAAGTAAAACCCAGACATCGTATCAATTCAGCTGAGATATTACTTTCAGAAAGGACAAATGACAATCAAGAGTCCAGCCCAGGCCGGGCACAGTAGCTCATGCCTGTAATCCTACCACTGTGAGAGGCCGAGGCGGTCGGATCACCTAAGGTCAGGTGTTCAAGACCAGCCTGGCCAACATGGTGAAACCCCATCTCTACTCAAAATACAAAAATTAGCTAGGCATGGTAGTGCATGCCTGTAATCCCAGCTACCCAGGACGCTGAGGCAGGAGAATCGCTGAAACCTGGGAGGTGAAGGTTGCAGTAAGCAAATCACGCCACTGCACTCCAGCCTGGGTGACGGAACAAGACTCCATCTAAAAAAAAAAAAAAAGCCAGTCCAGAAACAAATACATCAGTTCACATGATAAAAGTATAATAAGGTTGAATGTTAAAAGTATATTAAAGGGTCATTAATGAAATTAGTACCATTTTCAGTGGACATTATTGTAGGTTCTTACAGAGGTCCCCAAACATTGAGAGTGGTATGCTCAGACCCAAAATCCAACCACAGCTCCATCAGAAGCCTGTGAATATGTACAAAAGTACACAGGGCCTACCTTTAGTCTAGTGACTCAGGGTACCTTTCCTCCTAATCTGTTCCTCACTAGGCTTGGGACTATGCCAGAAGCGCCACATTACATCACTCCCTTGACTTGCCAGTTCTGCAAGGTCCTACTTAAAGCAGAACAAATGGGATACTATCAATCATGAGCAATTTAACTTTTAAAAATAACTTTATTATCATCACAAAAGTAACATGAATTCATTATAGACAATATGGAAGATCCAAAACCCCAAAGAAGAACATAAAAAGCACCTATAATTGCATTTCCCCATTTTCTCTAGGCACATATATACTATTGTTTCGTAAACATGAGATATTTTTCATACTTTCTTTAATCTGTTTTCATTACTTCATAATATATAGTAAATATACTTCCATACGATTAAATAATCTTCCTTTATATAAGCTTTTATTTTTGCTAAATAATCAGGTGTAAGGAAGGACACTAATTAATGTCTTTTGGGGACATTTAGATTATTCTCTCTTAGATACACCTTCAGTGTTTATTTCCTTAGAAAATAATCATAGGAAAGAAATACAGACATACTCCAGAGATATTGCAGGCTTGGTTTCAGATCACTCCAATAAAGTGAATATTGCAATAAAATGAGTCACACAAATTTTTTGGTTTCCCAGTGCTTGTAAAACTTATGTTTAGACAATTCTGTCATCTATTCAGTGTGTAATAGCATTATGTCTAAGAAATGCATATACCTTAATTTAGAAAATACTTTATTACAGCTGGACATGGTGGCTCGTGCCTATAATCCCAGTACTTAGAGAGGCTGAGGCGGGAAGATCACCTGAGGTCAGGAGTTCAAGACCAGCCTGGCCAACATGGTGAAACTCCATCTCTACTAAAAATACAAAAATTAGCCAGGTATGGTGGCACACACCTGTAATCCCAGCTACTTGGGAGGCTGAGGCAGAAGAATCACTTGAACCTGGGAGGCGGAGGTTGCAGTGAGCTGAGATCACACCATTGCATTCCAGCCTGGGTGACAGAGCGAGACTAAATCTCAAGAAAAAAAAAAAAAATATATATATATATATTGCTAACAAAATGCGAATGATCTTTAGAGCTTCCAGCAAATAGTAATCTTTTTGCTGATGGAGGGTCTTGTCCCATGCTGATGGCTGCTGACTGACCAGGGTGGTAGTTGCTGAAGGCTGTACTGCCTGTTTCAATTTTTTTTTTTTTTTTTTTTTTAGACGAATTCTCACTCTGTTGCCAGGCTGGAGTTCACTGGTGCAATCTTGGCTCAATTTAACCACCGCCTCCCAGGTTTAAGCGATTCTCCTGCCGCAGCCTA
>CAUYLG010027754.1:0-24477 GCA_963573385.1 Cacajao melanocephalus | reverse complement strand
TTTCTTCTAGGGTTTTTATGGTGTTAGGTCTTATGTTTAAGTCTTTAATCCATCTGGAGTTAACTTTAGTGTAAGGTGTCAGGAAGGGGTCTAGTTTCTGCTTTCTGCACATGGCTAGCCAGTTTTCCCAACACCATTTATTAAACAGGGAAGCCTTTCTCCATTGCTTGTTTTTTTGTGAGGTTTGTCAAAGATCATATGGTTGTAGATGTGTAGCATTGCCTCCGAGGCCTCTGTTCTGTTCCATTGGTCTATATCTCTGTTTTAGTACCAGTACCATGCTGTTTTGATTACTGTAGCCTTGTAGTATAGTTTGAAGTCAGGTAGCATTATGCCTCCAGCTTTGCTCTTTTTGCTTAGAATTGTCTTGGCTATGCAGGCTCTCTTTTGGTTCCATATGAAGTTTAAGGTGGTTTTTTCCAGTTCTGTGAAGAGGGTCATAGGTAGCTTGATGGGGATAGCATTGAATCTATAAATTACTTTGGGCAGTACGGCCATTTTCACAATATTAATTCTTCCTAACCACAAGCATGGAAAGTTTTTCCATCTGTTTGTGTCCTCTCATCTCCTTGAGCAGTGGTTTGTAGTTCTTCTTGAAGAGGTCCTTTACATCCTTTGTTAGTTGTATTCCTAGGTATTTTATTCTTTTTGTAGCAGTTGTGAATGGCAGTTCATTCTTGATTTGGCTCTCTAAGTCTGTTATTGGTGTGTAGGAATGCTTGCAACTTCTGCACATTGATTTTGTATCCTGAGACTTTGCTGAAGTTGCTTATCAGTTTCAGGAGATTTTGGGCTGCGACAATGGGGTCTTCTAAATATACAATCATGTTGTCTGCAAATAGAGACAATTTGACTTCCTCCTTTCCTATCTGAATACCCTTTATTTCTTTTTCTTGCCTGATTGCTCTGGCTAGAACTTCCAATACTATATTGAATAGGAGTGGTGGGAGAGAATATCCTTGTCTAGTGGCAGATTTCAAAGGGAATGTTTCTAGTTTTTGCCCATTCAGTATGATATTGGCTGTGGGTTTGTCATAAATAGCTTTAATTATTTTGATATATGTTCTGTCGATACCTAGTTTCTTGAGAGATTTTAGCATAAGATTAATAAAAAAGAAAAAAGAGAAGAATCAAATAGATGCAATAAAAATGATAAAGGGGATATCACCACCAATTCTACAGAAATATAAACCACCATCAGAGATTACTATAAACAACTCTATGCACATAAACCAGTAAACCTGGAAGAAATAGATAAATTCCTGGACACTTGCACCCTCCCAAGCCTAAACCAAGAAGAAGTCAAAACCCTGAAAAGACCAATAACAAAGGCTGAAGCTGAGACAGCAATTAATAGCCTACCAACCAAAAAAAGACCAGGTCCAGATGAGTTCACAGCTGAATTCTACCAGACAAGGAGGAGCTGGTATCACTCCTTCTGAAACTATTCCAAACAATCCAAAAAGAGGGAATCCTTCCCAAATCTTTTTATGAGACCAACATCTGGTACCAACATCTGGGTCCAATATCCTGATACCAAAACCTGGCAGAGACTCAACAAGAAAAGAAAACTTCAGGTAATATCTGTGATGGACAGCTCCTTATCTCTCTGTGCCTCATCTATAAAATAAGGACAATAGCACCAACTACATTAGGGAAGGAGTTAAATGAGACAATTATTGTAAAGCACTTACAGCCAAGTTTTACACATAATAAGTGCCCAATTATTATTATTTATGACTCTGCCTTCATTTCCTATCTGTAAAATAAGGCTAAAAACAGGATGTGAATGAGTTACTGCAGAAACAACTTAGGATGGTTAGTGTAGAGTGCTTTGCCAAGTGTGTGGTGCACTTGTAGACATCCAGTACATGTTCCCTGTCAAAGACAAGTTCATAAAAGTGGGACTTGTCACCCTTTCTCTTCATTTTATCTCAGCACTTGGCATGTGGTAGGCAATTTAAATATTGAGAAAAGCACTTCATATTATCTGTAATCAAAGCCATGCCTAGCAGAATGGGATATTAGGACTGGTGCACTCCCTGAAAAAGAAACGATGCTGGAATCTATTGCCATAGGCATATGCAGAGAGTGTCACACTTTCTAATAAAAAAAAATGAAATTGAACATCACTACTACTTTACTTCATACATACACATTTTTGAATGTATACACTTCTCTACTTTTGCTAGCTTTGGGAAGCAGAAACAAATCTGGACCTAGCACCTCAATGAGTGGTATCCAGGATGGGTTCTTTTAGTATATAGTCCATGGGCCCACCTGTTTGTGTATGGTCCATCCACTAAGATGACTTTTAGCAGATAAACATTTACAATTGATTTAATGATGTGGAATGCTGACATTGAGCCCCAATTAAGTAAAACATTACTGCTCCCTACAAAGAAAATTCCACTCTTTTCATTAGTAGACACTATACACAATGATTGTTATTATTAGATTTTTAATTTTGTCAACAAAATGTGGAAAATACTTTTTCCATTTTATTATGTAAGCACCTACATAATATTCTCAGTATTGCCTCTTGCCAGCAAAACCAACAAAATATATTTACTTTCTGGCCCTTTAAAGAACAAAAGTGTGCTGTTCCCTGTCTTAAGAGTATTTAGCTTGTGACTTTTCATTTCTAGCAGCTGAATACTATGAACTAACTACTACCTCTTCACAGCTGAACACATTTGCTTTGCAGAGGGAGAGTATATTGTATCTCAGAACAGTTCCTACACCACAGGAGAAAACACAGTTCTGTGTCTTGGCAGTTTTAAACTAAGAAAATTTTGTCCATCCAGTTCCTGACTCACACACTTAGCCGTGAAATAGATTTATAAAACCATGTGATCAGAAACATTACATAGTGTTTTCTGGTCGTGGGAAACAGGGTCATCTTGTTGCCTAAATGGACTCATTCTTTGGGAGGAAGTTATCTCATATCACATGATTAAAAGTTGATTTCTCAGAACCACTGCTAAGGCTCTGGAGGCTACAATCTAATTTATTTCACTTCTTCATTTTTTCAAAATGCCATCTTCCTCCCTCTCCCCCAAGAGCTCTTAAAAGTACACACTACCTTAGTTTCACGTTGGATTAGGACATTTTTAGCTCTTGACATCTCTTTAATATGACATCTTACAATTTTGACTAGATTCAAACATTAAAACTCTACTAAAAAAAATATGAGCTGATTTTCTATTAGGTAAGAATCCTTGCCCAACAGCAGGGAAGTCAAAACTGCAGATTTATGAAGCCTACAGGGAAAAGAAATTACAGAAACAATGCCCTTTACCCAGATCTTCATGATTCAAACAAGATTCTCTCTGGACATTCGAAAATCAGGATCTGGATCAAAAGGAAACAAACAACAACAAAGCACAACTAAAATAAGCTAGAAATCTTCAGCAATCTCTAGTGGAAAGGTATACACACACACACACACACACACACACACACACACACAAAATATCCTACAACGTCAGAGTACGAGAGAAACAAGAACGCAGAAATGCAGAAAGAGAAAGGCAGGACCATATAGACTTTGCTTGCATATTATCTCAAGAAACCCAGTAGGAAAATGGGGTCAGATGCCTCCTGGGATACCCCATGCTGTCAGATCCACAGATCATCAGAGAACATCACAAATACTGCCCTCCCAAAATAGAAGCTTTTCACTTATAGAAGCCATAGGTCGTGACCTCCTGGGTTTTGGCCTCCTTCTGTATCACCCATTTCTAAAATTACCCTCAGCCGTCTGCCTGCAGGCTCCATGCTGGGAAAGGACACAAAGGGGTTTTGACAATTCTTTAAAAGTAGAAAAACAAAAGAAGCAATGCCTTTGCCTGTTTTTTTCTTTTTGCCCATTTGGATAGGGAACATCAGATTCCTTACACAGCAAGTCATAAGAATGTTATTAATACATCTAAGTGTTAAAATGGTTTGGATGGCTGAGATTGTTTCAAGCATTCCATACAACATTACTTTAAAAAGGCAAATATGTATCATTTCTCATCACACAAATTTAAAACACTAACAATAGAAACTATCAAAAGATGTTCAATAGTGCTTTCCTTCAGAAGTCATTAATTTGCAGCTCTGATAAAAGATCCATCTAGCTCCATCGCTTCTATAACAGGATTTAATAAAGAAGGAAACAAAATCCGAGGGAAACCACAGAACCAGAAATCTTAAAAAGTGAAATTGACCTTGAGAAATTAATTAGTCGATCACTAAGCTGCTCCTGCTCCCTCTGCATTTACCCCATTCCACAATCCAAAGAATATATTTAATTTTAAGCTTCATCATATGAGACACCACTAATTTCCAAAACAAGCAATTGTCTCTTTAAGAAAATTTGACTTTCAAATGACCTTCACATATAAATAGCCACTTCCTGCCCCTTTTGATTTTGCACCCACAGGTACTAGGACTAGTCCTTTTATATGCTCTCAAGGAAGCCCTCTGTCTCCCCATTCCCTCACCTCTAACTCTTCTTATAAGACTCAGATCCCACACCCCACCTCCAGCCATAAATGTACCAGTTCTCATAGGAGCATCTTTCTAGTAGGAGTCGCTGGAATCCATAAATTCTATTCTTAGTGGTCAAACCTCTGCCTCACTCCTTCCCCAAACCTGTACCTAACTACCCATTCATACCTCAATCTGTCTAAAAAGACCCTAAAGGCAATGGGAAAAACACTGAAATTAAAAGTCATGTATTATAAGCACACAAATATATAAATACATAATATATACACATTGCAAATATACATGTACATACAGGTATACCTTCATGCCTATGTGTGTATTACATGCACAGGGAATGTATAGATACGTGTGAGTAGGGAAGGAAAATAATTGACACACAGAGCCAGATAGGGAGAGTGGCAGGCATGGTTGGTGGCTGTATTAGTATATTCTCAATTACTATAAAGAAATACCTGAGACTGGGTAATTTACAAAGAAAAGAGATTTAATTGGCTCATAGTTCCATAGGCTGTACAGAAAGCCTGAAGCTGGCGTCTGCTCAGCTTCTGGAGAGGCCTCGGGAAACTTTCAATCATGGTGTCAGGCAAAGGGGAAGTAGGCATGTCTTACTTGGTGGGAGCAGGAGGAAGAGGGTTGTAGGGGAAGCACTGCACACTATTAAACAACCAGATCTCATGGGAACTCAGTATCACAAGAGCCAATGAGTATGGTGTTAAACCATTCATGAGAACTCCATCCCCATGACCCAATCACCTCCCACCAGGCCCCATCTCCAACATGGGATTACAAGTCTACATGAGATTTGGGTGGAGACACAG
Organism: Cacajao melanocephalus; assembly: GCA_963573385.1. NCBI lineage: Eukaryota > Metazoa > Chordata > Mammalia > Primates > Pitheciidae > Cacajao > Cacajao melanocephalus. The sequence goes on along the minus strand of CAUYLG010027754.1, from coordinate 19,162 downwards.
ATCCAATTATATCAGTGGCCCACCTAGGTTTCTGTCACTGAACTGGTGCTCCCATCCCCTAGTTTAAGTGGTTGCTAATAGCTGAAAGTTGTATCCTCATGGTAATTACCCTTGGCCATAGGAGTTGTACTGTACAAAATATGCCTGGTCATTAGCGGTCTTGAAAAAAAGGCCTGCTCCCTTTCCTCAAGGTGAGAAAACTCTTGGTGTTATTCACAATCTAGAGTTTTGTATTGGACCAGATGGAGCCTAGACTTCAGTGAAAGCCACATTTTTCTGGCTACCGTCTTACTCAGTTTTCACTTGAGAACAAGCATTGCCTCAATAAATCACTTGCTCAAGAATTTCTGTCTCAGGCTTGGTGTATAAGGAATTCAATCTAAACCAGGCAACAACAGAGGAAATAATCAAATACAAAAGCAGAAGAAAGTATTAAGGGCTCAAGCATGCCAAGTCATCTGTTTTGTTGAGCGTTTGCTGAAGAACATTTCAACTAGAGAAGAATCACACAATGAAACGTATTCCTGCTGTTGTTTCCAAGAGGGAATTGGACCTGGGGTAGAATTGTAGAGAAAGCACAAGCAACAGATTGGGGACAGGGCTGGTGTCATGGCATGCTTGGTTTCACAAAACAGAAACCTACTCAGGCTGGCTCAAGTTCTTGGAAAGAGGGTAGGGACAATGAAAATACAGATTTTATGGAATTCATGGAAAGGCTGCATAACCAGCCTCCAGAAGAATATAGAAGAGAAGAGCACCAGGACCTCAGCAGGACTTTGTGACTCTGTCCTCTCAGACCACCAGATCCTTTTCTTTTCACCTGGAATAACACCTGACTCACATGTTTGAAGTCTCAAGTAAAATTTCTCAGACACAATTCTGAAAAAATGGCCAAAGTGGTGGCAGCAGGTTTTAAGTCTTCCTGAGTCCCTACACAAAAACTAACACGGCAACTAGTGAACAAAACCAAAAGTCCATGGACAAAATTTACAATAAAACTAAGTGAGAAGAATGAATGGCTAAAAAAATTGTGGCATATGCATAAAACGGAATATTACTCAGTGATAAGAAGAAATGATGTACAAATACATGCTACAAAGTGGATGAAAATTGAAAACACTTTGTTACGTGAAAAATGCCAGACCTAAAATATCATATAATTTATGATTCCTTTTATATGAAATGTGCAAAATAGGTAAATCCATAGATACAGAAGGCCAGTTGGTGACTGCCAGAGGCTGGGGTCAGAGGGAAAAAGGGAAGAACTGTTTAATGGGCACAGGGTTTTCTTTTGAAGTGGTGAAATATCTTAGAACCAGATAGAGGTGGTAGTTGTACAATACTGTTGAGTGGCTAAATGACACTGAGTTGTGATTAATTTTATGTTATGTGAATTTCACCTCAACTAAAAGAAAATCTAAATACAGGTAGTCCTATAAACCCCAAAATGTAAGTAGAAACGGCTAAATCACCAACAGCACCTGTGTGTTATTGGCATCTGAATGGATGAAAGCAAAATGAAGCAAGAGAACATCTGCCGAAGCTGAGAAGAGGAAGATCCCAGAAGAGCAGATAAATGCTTCCTGGAAAGGATAGAGGGTCTATTTGAAATCAGTAGCTGTACAGTCATGCCTCCTCCAACAATCAGTATGAGCAAGGGGTTGCCCAGGAAGTTGCAGGAGTAGCTGAGTGATGGACTAATTAATTTCTCAAGGTAGAGTTCATTTTTAAGATTTCTGGCTCTGTGGTTTCTCTTGGATTTTTCTTTCCTTCTTTATTAAGACCTGTTATAGAATGATGGAACTAGATGGATCTTTTATCAGAACTGAAAGTTAATGACTTCTGAAGAAAAGCACTATGGAACATCTTTTGATAGTTTCTATTATTAGTTCTGAAGAGCTAGCTGGGCAGTGTAACCCCTGTGAAATCTCAGAAACGTTCTACCACGCTTTCTTCAAAAACAAAGCCCCACATTGAAGAGAAACTGCTAGGAGAAGAATCATTATTAGACAAAAGAGGGACAACAGAAATAAAGAAAGGAGAAGGTGCAGAAAACGTGCAGGGTGGGGCAGGTGGTGGGGACAGCCAGGCAACCCCAGAAACGAGCTGCCATTTTATTTAACTTGAAAAAGTAAAGGAGAGGTAGTTTTGTGAAGCTGAAAGGTTCTCAGAACCCAGTTTCTCTCTAAAATGTCAGAAAAACTAAATTTACACAAAAATGAGTAACTAAAAGCAGTAAGGTCAAACCCATTCAAAAGTACAAAAAGGAACAGAGCCCAATGACATCTAGCAGGATGAAAAGTCATGCCCAAAGGCAGATCAAAACAAAGCAAGACAAGAAAGGCCGGTATAAATCAGCATTAGGAAAACTCAAAAGGTACACAAATGAATTGAAGAAGGAGTTAAAAATAAAGGGGAAAATTGTATGAGAAATGAAGACTGAATTAGACAAACAAAAGACTCAACAAATACAACAAATAATGGTTTCAGAGAAATAGAAGCTAAAAAAAGAGAATTTTTAAAAATCAAATAAATGAAGTAAGAGATAAAATGAGTTTGAAAGAATATGACAAATATTGAAGATAGGCAAAGAAAGTTCAACTGATAAATAAGGAAAGTCCCTGAAGAAGAAACCTAAAATAAGAGAATAAAACAAATAAGTATTTAAAACTATAATTCTAGAAAACTTTCCTGAAATTAAAAAAAAAAATGTGTCTAATTCTTAGCAGCATGAGAATATTGAACCAGAACAACCAACACCAAAATATATTCTAGTAAAATTACTGGGCTTTTAAGAGAAAGAAAAATTTGAGGGACTTCTAGGCAAACAAATACATAATTTAAAGAAAATTAAATTGGCTTCAGAGTTTTTCACAGTGACATTTATAGAAGAAAATTGACCCACATATTTAATGTTCCCAAAGAAAGAAAATGTTAGCTAAGGATTTTGCATCCTACAGAGCTTATTTTCCGAGTATAAAGAGTAGAGAAAGTCATTACCAACAACTGGGGAAATATTTTTCCCATGAACCTCCCCACCGGCAACAAGGACTCTGCTAAAATCAAGCTTGAGACAGCGAAAATGACTAGAAAGACATCAACATAAGGACTGCTTGTGAGCATTAAACATGTGATAACTCATAGCACACATACTAAGTGAGCACTAAAAAGGAGAAAATCTAATATGCAAATGGCCCTATGATCAGACAATCACGATATAGTACAACCAGGAAAACATGGGAGTGTGAGGACCGAATTTACAAATAACAATGACAATAAATAACAAAACAATAAATAACAATAGCAGTAACTGTTTTCAGTAATCAAAAGCGGTGAAAGTATTATTAGTGTCGTTATTCTGAGATCATTGCGTGAGTAATGTGGAATAAAGTGAGTGTTGATGAGATTTTAATTCATCATTCCCTGTGGCCTTAAGAAATAGGATTCTTAGTGAAAAAGGCAGGAAATACATATTTAATATAGGAGATGTTAAATAAAAGGCAATTCCTAAATTTGAATTGGAAATTTCAGTATGAATTAATAAGATTGTTGATATGCATATGCATGCATGTGCATGTATATATTATATGTTGTATTTTTGAATACATATATATTGATTTAATACATTTATTTATCTGTATATTGTATATATGGATTATATATATACATACTATATATGTATGGATTATATATATACACACACACTATATATATGGATTATATATATAGTATTTTAAATACATGTACATATATATTTATTTCAAATACTTATATATGTGTGTATATATGCAACATGTATATATATATTAAAAATAAATACACATATCTATTTCATATACTTATTTCTCTTCACATTTTTTCTCTCCTTTCGCTCTCACCACTGAAAAGATCTGGAAACAATGACCCAATCCAAAAATCAACGAGGGTCCTTAAAACCCAGATTATGGTCTTGAAATACCATTTTACACTATAAGAAACCAGGGTTTCTTGGAGAAATGGCTTATTCCTGGTCCAGGGCAAGAAATATGTAAAATAAACCAAGGACCTCTTGATTCATATCAGTAAATAAACCAAGCTCACTCACAGAGAGTGGGGGAGCTGTAAGAGACTATTAGGGTCACAGCAAAAAAAAAATCAGGAGCCCATCCAAAAAGCATCTTACTTGTGAACACAGGCCAGCTTGAACACCAATAAAAACAAAAATTACAATAAACTAAAATCTATAAAATATGTCTAAATCAGATTATAATGTTTAAAAATCATACAAGAACTGCTCATCTGAGGAGAACAGGAATCTAATTCATTGTCTCAAAAAACTGAGTAAATGAAAGAATCACATATTTGTCTTGTGTTTTCTACATGAACTACAGCACTAGGTAAATGAGGACAAACATGTCTTTATAAAATTATCCCCGCTAATAAATAAAAACAAAATAATAAAATTCAAATAGCATCACTTTTTAACCCCAAATGAATTATTGCAACTAGGCATTGAGTATCAATATCTCTGACCAATATCAAAAAAGCAAAATAAACATTATAGGCCATTTTATACATGAAACACCACCACCTATGGTCTTTTCAAGGCAATGGAACTGGAGTCTCATGCATTCCCTGTATCCAGCTGCCAATTTCCAGAGAAGACAGAGGGCAGAGAAGCATGCTGACATACATTAGGAGTTTGCAATCAGTAAAATCCAGATAGAGGGAAACTCTACAGGTCAAATAGACTGCGATATTCAAAAGATAAGTTGTAAGGAAAGGAAATGATTGGAGAGGTTTCCTAAAAACAGATTCTGAGACAGATTTGTGTGTAGAAGGTTTACTGGGGAATGACACGGAACAACATTTGTAAGAAAGTGAGGGAAGCAGGATTGGGCAGAAGGAGGCTGATCTGCCACGTAGGTGTAACAAAGACACAGCACTGGAGGGGTGGCTCTTCACAGTTATTCTAATTGATGGAAGAGAGACAAGCCAAGTCAGGCTTTGCCTACACCAGTCAGCAGGTACAGGCTATCCCCAGGAAACTGGCCTAGAGGCCCCCAGGGTTTTGCCATCATTCCTCAGCACGGCCACTTACTTTAAACCAGCAAGGAGTTTCTAAAGCAACTCTGCTGGCAAGGCAGAGTCTTATATAATGTAACATAATTGCGGATGATGTTCCCCCACCTTTGCCATATTCTGTTAGAAGGAAGTCATAAGTCCTGCCTACACTCAAAGGGAGAGCATTATACAAAGGCATGCATACGAGGAAACAGGGCTCATAGAGGCCATCCTAAGAGTCTCCCCACAGTCCCCCTGACAGATAGTGATGAGCACCTTAGTCCTGAGTGGGGAACTGGAGGGTGCACCACAATATCACCTATGAAGAGCCACCTGTTGATTACAAGAGATTCCTAGGTCTAAGAGACTTCTGTGATTTTTTTTAAAGTGGTCATGACTAAACCATAGTGCCTAAGGCTGCACAGTTTAGTGATAAGAAAAAAGCTTGAGGAAGTGATCAATATAAAAGTTGGGATAGTTATTGGGATGGGGTACACTAAGGGGCTTCAGAGTTGGGAAAACCTCTTCTTGATCCAAGAGAATGGTGATAAAGCTGATTGCTTTATAATAATTAATGAAGCAATGCCTTTGTTTTTTGTTCTTTTTGATATCTGTATTTTATTTTAAAGCAAAAAAAAATTCAGAATGAGAATACAATTGGTCAGCTGAGACAATTGTTTAGCCTCTTTTTTTTAATTTTTAATTTTTGTGGGTATATAGTAGGTGTACACATTTATGGGATACATGAGATACTTTGATACAAGCACGAAATGCATAATAATCTCATCCTGGCAAATGCGGTATCCAACATCTCAAGCATTTATTTTGTGTTATGAACATTCCAATCATACTCTTAGTTATTTTTAAATGTGCAATTAAACTGTTACGGACAATAGTCACCCTGTTGTCCTATCAAATACTAGGTCTTACTCATTCTAACTACTTTTTGTACCCATGAATCATCCCCACTTTCCCTCCACCTGCCCCACTACCCTTCCCAGGCTCTGGTAACCAAACTTCTACTCTCTTTCTCCATGAATTCAGTTATTTTAATTTTTAGCTCCCACAAATAAGTAAGAACATGCAACATTTATCTTTCTGTGCCTAGCTTATTCCACTGAACATAATGACTTTCATTGCTAACCCTGTTGTTGCAAATGACAGGATCTAGTTCTCTTTATGGCTGAATAGTACTCCATTGTGTATACACACCACATTTTCTTTATTCATTCATCTGTTGATAGACACTTAGGTTGCTTCTAAATCTTGACTGTTATGAACAGTACCGCAACAGACATGGGAGTGCAGATATCCCGTCCAGCCTCTTAAATCAACTGGTTACTAGAGATAGTAACAACAACCTTTGTTAAAAACTTGGCCTCTCTTTTCAGCAGGGCTACGCCAGGTGAGCAGTTTCAATAAAGGATGAGGGAGCAAGATAGAATGAGAATTTTTAAAAGTACTAGACTTCCAATTTAGAAACCTTGTTCATTTAGGGTAATCTAGGTCAGAAAGCATGAATTTCTGGGGCTGGGGCCAAGTTGGGGACCCAGGAGGCAGGGAGTGATGAGGGAGAGGAGATGCACAGCTATCTCATGTTGGTGTCTGCTGGAGAGGGGTCTGGGAAGAAGGGGAACAGGTACCTGGCAGGTACTTTTCTATCTTTTATCTCCAGATTTTTTTTTTATCTAAACTTGCAGATTTGTATTATACACAGAGAGCCAACAAAGGAAAATATAATGACAGGGGGGAAAAAAGGCTGTATTTCTTTTTACCCAAGCAGCAACATGGGTACAGAATAAAGCTGAGTCAAAAAACTTTTTGGCATCATGGAAATAATAGCAGATAACATCCATAAGAATGTTTTTGGCAACAAAACCAAATTCAAACTGGCTTAAGCAAAAAAGAACTTTAATCTCTTACATAATAGAAAGTCCAAAGCTGAATCAAACTTCAGGGTTGATTAATTCGGACCAACAGGGTCAAGAGGAACCAAGTTCTTTCTTTTCTCTTCTGCCCACATCAGATGCCTGATAAAGTTGGGTGGAAATGGCTGAATTAGCACCGAACACCATATCATGAGACAATGGCAAGAGGAATAAGATGAAGAGTCTCTGTCTCTTCTTTTGCCTTTATTTATTTATTTTTTTCTGGCAGTGGGGGTGGGGGGCAGGAGAGGCAAAACTTTTCCCAGAAACAGTTTGTAGAGTTCTCCTCAAGTCACATGCTTATTTTTAAACAAATTGCCATTTAGGGAAATATGATTCCTTTTAGTGAATTACACCCACCCCTAGAGCAGGAGGGAGGGGAATTCAACCCCTGTTAAGTCACACAGCTGCACAGAGTTGACTAAAGAGCTGAATAATATCAAAGTTCTATTAGGATGGGAAAAGAAGGGAATGGACGCTGAGGAACCCATTGAGAATTTAACTGTCAATGCAGCCAGCACCATACACCACATAGATTATAGTCCATTAGGGGACTTTGCTCCTCAAAAGATTCAATTTATTGACTACAGAATTTTGTGATTTTCTTACATATAGAAATTAGAAATCTAACAGGAAAAAAGCAGATAGGAAAGTGTATTAGTCAATTTTCATGCTGCTGGTAAAGACACACCCAAGAATGGGCAATTTACAAAAGAAAGAGGTTTGATTGAACTTACCATTCCATGTAGTGGGGAAAACTCACAGTCATGGCAGAAGGCCAGAAGGAGCAAGTCACCTCTTACATGGATGGCAGCAAGCAAAGAGAGAGCTGGTGCAAAAAAAACTCTCCTTTTTTTTTAAAACCATCAGATCTCATGAGACTTATTAACCATCACGAGAACAGTGCAGAAAAGATCTGCTCCCATAATTCAATCACCTCCTACCAGGTTCCTTCCACGACACATGGGAGTGGTGGGAGTTACAATTCAAAATGAGACTTGGGTGGAGACACAGCCAATCCATATCAGAAAGCACAGTGCAGCAAATGTGCTAATATTCTCCTTGTTTGTTTATTCCCAATAGATTCCTAATATGGTAGAATGTCAAGCATAGCAGACATTTAAAAAAATTAAAGTTTGCTAGTTCCCTGTAAGATCCCTGCTCACATAGACTTCCTTCATGCACAATTGGGTCAGTTGATCTCTAATCCCTCTCACTTCCATCTCCTTCCATAAGTGACTTCCTGTCTCAGCCCCTGAGAGGAATCAACCCCAGGAAGTCAAGGAGAATTTTAAAACCATAATGCAAGAGCCCAAGTTACATTAAAATTAAACAAAACCGAATCTTTAATTGTGGATAGAACTGATCCACAGAGGAATGGCTGAGCAGAACTGCACTCGATTGTTCTCAGGCTGCACATAATATGCAGAGTTATCTGAGCAGCCCTAGTTCTAAAGACACTATCATTTCTCCCCTGGACCATTTCAGTAACTTCCTAAGTGACCTCTCTGACTTCACTCTTGCCTCCCTACGTGATATGGCTTGGCTGTGTTCCCACCCAAATCTCATCTTGATTTGTAGTTCACATAATCCCAATGTGTCATGGGAGGGACCTGGTGAGAGGTAACTGAATCATAGGGGCAGTTACCCTCATGCTGTTCTCATGATAGTGAGTGAGTTCTCAAGATATATGATGGTTTTATAAGAGGCTTTTCCCCACCTCACTCATTCTTCTCCTTCCTGCCATCATGTGAAGAGGGACATGTTTGCTTCCCCTTCTGCCATGATTGTAAGTTTCCTGAGGCTTCCCCAGCCATGCTGAACTGAGTCAATTAAACCTCTTTTCTTTATAAATTACCCAGTATGTCTTTATTAGCAGTGTGAGAATGTACTAATACACTGTCTATTCTTCACACAGCAGCCAGAACAATTTTTTTATTCTGCAAACAATTATTTTGTTTTATTTTATTTTATAAAATAAAATCAAAATACTCTAGTTCCTTCTCTTCATGCTTAGAATAAAAGCCAATATTTGGACTGTTAAAGAAAGCTTTGCATCATCTGGATCTGTCCAGTTCTACCAGACTCATGTCCTATGGTTTACTCCACCCTATCTCCTCCCCAGCTGCCTTTACTACCCAACATGCCAAACTCTTCCCCTTTGCATTCATTGCCTTCATACTTTCTGGTCCCTTTACCTAGAATCTTCTTTCGCAGATCACTGCATAGCTAACTTCTTCTTGTTTGGGTCTGCTCAAATATCACCCAGACACGTGGAATCTAACTACCTTACCTAAAACAACACTCCCAACCCTAACCTCTTGTCCTGCTTTACTCTTCTTACCATGACAACTTGACCTGGAATTTATTCCTCATCTGTCTCCTTCACTAGAATTTAAGCTCCATGAGGGTAAATGTGGTGTATTTTTAGTACATCTCTAGATCTCCAGCTCCTAGAAGAGTGTCACATAGTAAACAATTAATGAATTTATAGGACAGTAGTGGAAGTTGGCCATAAAATCATAACTTATTTATTACTTATTAATAATGTTTCCAGTACAATGTTTGTTAATATTGATAGTGTGGTTATCTTATTGCTCCTCAGGAGTGCCACTGAAATTTTTGAGATTTAAAACAAGCACAAAGGGTCTCTAAATTGGTTTACAATCTCAAAAAAAATTGAGATTAGTCTGTTTTGGCTGTCATAACAAAATACCATAGTTATGGCTGTCATAAAAAAATACCATGGGTGGCTTATAAACAACAAACATTTATTTCTCAAAGTTCAGGAGTCTGGGAAGTCCAAGATCAAGGCGTCGGTAGATTCTGTGTCTGTTGAGGGCTCACTTTCTGGTTCTTAGACAGCCATCATCTTATGTCATTGAGAGAGATCTCTCTGAGGTATCTTTTCCCATTCAGGAGAGCTCTGCCCTTATGGCCTAAGCATTTCTCAAAGGCCTCACCTCCTAATATCATACTTTAAGGATTTAGATTTCAGTGTATGAATTTAGAGGGGACATAAGCATTCAGTCCATTACAATCATTGACCAAAAAAGTTAGATAATCTGGCATCTTGTAAATAAATTCACATTAAATATACTATTCATTTGCATTAGTTTAATAGATATTTTAAAGTGCTATTTTTACATTGATGAAAATAGCCAATGGAATTACATGATCCTTAATAACCACTAATGAAAATCAGAGAAACACTTGTGTTGTAAGATTTACAAATGTTTCCAAATCATAGAAAGAAAAAATGTTAGCCTTCAACTAATAGCTTTCCTGTCAAAGGTTATAAAACAGCACTGTAATTACGTTCTGCAGATGTTGTGCTAATAATTTTTCCATTGCATATAAATTCAATCTGGAGGGAGAGAGGGAAAGTAGGGAATTGATGTATTTTTCCACATTCAATGTGATTAATACACAAGGAAGTTTAAAACATGTTCTGCTATACTGCAGATACCCTCAGACTTAATGCCCAAAGAAAGTAAAAACTGATGGCCTTTATAGCCGGATAATATCATAGGTGGCAAATTCCTGTGAATTAGTCACATTATTGATTCAAACTGTTTTTCTTCTTTTCCTGACTATAACTTAAAAGAACACAATCCGCCCCCACAAAAAAAAATCCATGACTGATGCTGCAGGATAAATTAGTGGCATGTTAATACTCAGTCTTCTCCGACTTATAAAATAAAGGAAGTTATAAGTCATGCTGGTCCTTGAGAGGTCTCTTACAAATAAATCAGTCTTCTAGAAAGTTCATCTTTTCTTCTTTTGCTTCAAACATCACCTACATTTAGACAATAATTTTACCTTTTCAAGCTATACATAGCTGAATAAGGTGTCTTCGTATCCCCGAGATAAGTGCTTTCTATAAGTATTTAGCACAGTATCCTCATTTAAGTGTTCAAAGAATACTTTTGTCTTCAAAGTTAATACTTCTCCACCATGGACAGGTCACATTCTTGTTTCAGTACTTACCCTCATTTAATTCCCGCTAAAGATCTTTCTTTGAAATGGCTTTCTTGGAGCAAAAGTAACCAAAAGACAGTTAATGCCAGGAAAGAGTAAAACAACATGACAAAGAAAACGAAGAAATAGGCATTGTCATATGGTTTGGATTTGGGATTTTTTCTCTTCTCTAGCATTTTTTACTTCTCTTTCTAGTTTTCTTTCCAGTAGTTTTCAAACACAAAGAGATGAATCTAGTTTTCTTGATTTATGCCATAGCATTTCTCAAGAATAAAAAAAGAAAGGGTGACTTTATCTTGAGATTCTTCTTTGTAAGACAGTTTTTCCTACTTATGGAATTCCAACTACTTGATAATGAACAAGGGTTGGCCCTAAAACCCTCAGTACTCCAAGACAGAAAACTCACTTCTAAAATTGAAACCAACATACAACTGAAAACTGAATACACATTTAAATCAAGTGCTAATATTGGGGAGACATGCAGGCTTGGCTTCACGTGTTTTTCCAGGAAAAATTAAAAAGTTTAAAAGGACAGATTGGTATATAATATTTTCACACAAATCTGAATCATGACTCTTGTTTCATGTATTTGCTCTTAGCAAATTAAGAGGTAGAAAAGCATATTTTATAATCTTCAGGATAGACTCAAAATTTAACATTTTCATTTTAATTCCCAAACAAGACCTTGTTCTAACTTTACCCCCAAGAAAAGAAAACGCTTTCATAAATTTCTCAGAAAACAAAATCCTTAACTGTCCCAGGCAAACAGACAACATGATTTTATTTTTTATTTTTAGTTTTTAGTTTGTCCTAAATCAGGTTCCATTGCTTGATATCAGGCACCTGGGCTCCTGTGGCTTCTAACTTCCTATTGGGTTTTACCAGCAAAGTCATTCTAAAGTAAATTGTTGTTTTACAAAGTAGTGAAACCCTATCTCAGCTACAAACATGCTCAAACACACACCAACTCTCCATCTCCAAGCAAACGACAATCCCAGCTGTTTCTGCCTGTGATCCCAGTGCTAGTGGCCAAGCACGCCTCCTTTGAAGTGGAGAGCACCTCTGCCGACCTGCATTTTGCTAACTTTGCACTGTTTCTCTAAGCCTGACCCCTGAACTGATTGTCTGATGACTAATTCACATGCTAAGAACAAGGTATATCAGTATCACTGACCTGCCTGCATTTGTCATTAAGGGTTTGTAGTAAAAAGAAAGATGAAAGAGAAAGGTGTAATATTAGACCACCAGCCAAACATATTATGAGTGTGTTTTGAAAACGTGATTTATAAGAGAAATGGGCAACTCATTTTAAATAAGCCTTTCAAGTTATGTAGAAGGCATATATATGTATATATATATGCATATGTATATATATATGCATATATATATATACATATATATATATGCATATATATATAGCTATATCAAAGAACTATATATATTTTTATTGATAACTTCCTTAAGTTTTATTTCTTTTTCAAACCAGTAGCTAGTATTAGAAGTCTACCTTGTACATGAACAACATGAATGCTATATGAGCTTCAAAATCATATAAAAAGAATATAAAGATTAATTCTTAAACAGTGCTTGTATCTGAAACTAACCTGCCCTTCCACCACTATGACCATCATCAAAGTTCCCTAACAGAAATTATAGAAAAGCATGTATATAGATGCTTCTGACTGAAAAAGCTAAGTAGCTTGTTAATTCAATTGCCAATTTTCTGCGCTGCTAAGATAACGTTTTATCTTACATGTATATGATATACAGAAGACAAAAAAATCTTTTTTATCTCTCATTACAAGAAGTAATTTCACTGTGTCATTTTGTCAACAAAATTTGCGTTCTATTAATACTGTGAAAGATAGTCTTTTCAAACATCTTGGCAAATGCTGCAATCAAATGGTTTAAAGAAATAGTGAGGCCTCTAAATGTGGATAATGGGTCTTTGAACAGACTCTAAAGACTCATTTCCATAGACTGGACCAATTCTTTCAAAGCGATACTAACAAGAAGTCAAATAAAAGGGGTGGGGCAAAATGAGAAGATTAAAAAGAGCAAAAGATTAAAAGAGGGAAAGAATATAAGGAAAATTCAAACGGAGAAAAGATCAAAAAGGGGATTAACCATGTTACTTGTTGTTTTTCAGAAATTAAAAAAGTATGGTGGATAAGGAATTTGTTTCCTTTTGGCCCAAGAAAAATGCCAATTATGGTAGCTAAACTGCCTGGATCACATATCGGCATGCTTTGGAAATGTGAGAAATGGATGGAAAATATAAACACAGAGCAATAGCGTACAGTTATGTTATGAATTAAGCCAGAAAAATATCAAGATTTAGTCGCTGAATAAGCTGCCAAGGTTAATTTTCCCTGATAAACTTGAGCAAGATCAGAATAGAAGCGATAGCACTATAGTCTCATGTTTTGTACAGCACCCCCACCACTTTCTAGAATCAAATTCTTCATTTTCTTAGAGAAAAAAAAGGGTAAGAGAACATAGTCAACAATAACAAATTCGTGACATTCCCTTTCATTTCTTAATTTTTATTTGATCAGTGCCATAGGTGCTGAGTTTAGATCTCTGATATAGTAAAATCAGAGCCAACCCTGCCATGTAGAGTCATTTAATGATGTTCTTTCTTTTCTAATTATACCATTTTGATACCAGAAATAATCACTTAAATTCACTTAGGGCTACAGAAAGTGTTTCAGGTTGTATATATTATATTAATCAAGTCGATAAAATTAATTTCATACACCTTAAAGTGGAATATACAGTTTGCCATTAAATATATGTGTTTGACAATCTGTTTTGTCTATTTATCCTTGGCTGATTTATAGCAATTTTTTTCAGGATACTTTTTTCTGGTCCACATATTTTCTTCTGAGTTTGACATTTTGTTGTCATTGTTGCTGCCTTCACTCCAGTTAATCTAAAACTAACCTTTTTCTTAACCACAGATTTTTAAAATTTTCAAACATTTATGGCTTGAAAAATAATAAAATCAACAAACTTGGAAACTCTAAAAGATAAGGCAGAGAAGCAGTTAATCACGAAATAAAAGATAGAAAAAAAATCAAAAAGTTGTTGTATTACATTAATGCCAGATGAATTCTAGTAGAAATTAGATTAAAATTCTAAATTATCTGGTGGAATTATATTAAAAATGTGTCTATACCATTTAGGTACTCTAGTAATAGATTTAATATACTCTTTGTCAAACATCCGGGGGGTATGTGGACCACCAGTACAATTTCATGGGATTTTGAATAGCATTTAACAGCATCTCATTCTGCCACTTCTTTTATGCACTATGTAACATTTTTTCTAAATCCAGGTGTTTTTAGTTTCATTCACATTTCTCTTAAAGGAACACAGTACAGAACAGAATCCAGAAAAGCACATGAATTTTATATTAATTGCCTCTTTTGTCAGCAGTCAAAAGGACCAGGCTGTCAGCTTCTGAGGTTGGGTCACTATAAACAAACAACTTAGGTCAGGAGCCACAATAGCTACTTCCCCTCCTGCTGTTTCTATCCTGTGTGCACTTTGTTGGAATGGGTGGGGGTGAGAGCCAACATGGCCCAGTGCTAAGGGGAAATGATGGTAGGCTACTGAAGAGCATGGGAAGTCAACTGAAAATAGAGTTCCTTGCTCCAGCAACCCCACTTCTGGGAATCTATCCTATGGAACTAAAAGCACAAGGTTGGAAGCATGGAGAGAGAGAGAGAGAGAGAGAGAGAGAGAGAGTGTTTACTGCAGTGTATTTACGTTCACGCACCAGGAAATGGTGTAATGAATTATGACAGACCCACCCTCTGCAATATTGTTTAACAGGCTATCCATGATCTACTGTTAAGGGAAAAAATAAAGTTTACATGAGCATAAGGAGTAAGTAGGACACGATTAACATTGGGAGACTAGAGAGAGATCGGCAGACTCTTTATATGCCTTTCTTGGATTTAGTCACAAGTAGTATAGTATCAATTTATATGTATACATATATGTGTGTGTGTACATATATATATATATATAATATGTAAAGTATATTATAGATGTAAAGTAAAGGACTGTAAGGAGATAACACGTAAGTTTTGCCCCCTATCCGTTTTTTCTTTTTTTGGAATTCTTTGTTCTAGAATGTAATGTTTTGAACCAACCGTTAGGGCCTCTGAAAATGATGAAGAGGAACAGGGAGAGGGTTTCCAGGTTGGCAAAGGAAACTGAAGTTGCAGAATATCTAGAAGATTAATGTTTCGGGAAGAAAAAACTCAGAATACAAAAGTGCTGAGGTAGAGTGTGCCTGGAGTGTTCTGAAATAGCAAGGAAGTCAGTGAGGTTAGAGCTGAGTGAAAGAAAGGATTAGAATAAAACAGGTTATAAAAGAACCCAGGGGCCAAATCATCCAAGATATTTTCAGTGTTTTTTTTTTAATTGCAATTCAAAGTAAGAAAAATACTTTAGCATCATAAACAAGTCATCCCTACATACACATGTATGCACACATACACACACACACAGAGACGATAATCCAGTCTGAGAAACACTAAATTTTATTCTAAGTTTGAGAAAAAGTCACCGGAAGCAAAAGAGTTGCAAGATTTGACTGGAAATAGACTGCGGAATTAGACTGAAGGTGTGTGGAAATAGACTGAAAGTGTGTGGCAAAAGAGAAAACGAAGATTCCATTTGGGGGATATTGAGGCAGTGGACTAGTTAAGGGAGGGTGGTGGATAGACTAGAATATCAGCAGTGGAAACAATGAAAGGTGATTAGATTTAGCATATATTTTTAATACAAAGCCACCAGAACATACTGATAATTTAGACACGTCATGTGAGAGAAGAAGCGTCAGTAATGTCTCCTACAGGGGCATGATCGACTGGGCGAATGGTGATGCCATTTACTTAAAAGAGTAGCAGTAAAGTAGCAGCAGATTGTGGCAAAGAGGAACTAAAGAGGTCTGCTTAGGATTATTATTGAGTAGCCTTTCAGACACTCACTTGGAGAAGTTGAGTGGCCCTATTTGAAGTTAGAATGGCAATATGGCTTGCTTTGGTCAATGAAGCATGAGAAAGGAAAAGTGTGCCACTCTGGTAAAGATATAAATTTGGGTGATATCACTATCTATGTGGCTAGCTAGTAAAGTTACAGAACAAAGGGAAACCTTTTAGGGCAGGGTTTTAAAACTGTGAATCTTGGCCCATTTAATCAGTCATGAAATTCATGTATGGGTCATGGCCAGCATTCTTTGAATGAAATGAAATGGATAGGATAAGGATGGGATGGAATAGAATAGAACAGAAAGGAATAGGATAGAATGGAATAGAATAGAATGGAATAGAATGGAATGGAATGGAATGGAATGGAATGGAATGGAATGGAATAGAATAGAATAGAATAGAATAGAATAGAATAGAATAGAATAGAATAGAATAGAATAGAATAGAAAACAAGAATAGAAAACAACAATAGATCAAAGGACACCACATGTACACTTAGCAAGAACTACACACTTGGCCAAAAAAAAAAATGCAACCAATTATTTGATCGTTTATTCACCTGCATCTCATTTGACTTTCCAGTAGGTAATGGTTTACCATAACAGGATGGTTCATGTTGTACTCATTTTCAGTTAAGACATAGGAATTGAACATAAACTGATAGAGAAAAATCCCTAGGTCACAACCTAAAGCTAGGCCTCTCTCCACTGGCCCTGTTCTACCTTGTTCTCTTTCTTCCCATATATGGGTTTATAAGGCATCTGGAATACATAATACTGCAAGGACTAAAAGGCCCATCCGTGATCAGTACTCCACAGTTATTTTTGCATGCACTCAAGAATCCTGATGATGATGTCATTTTTGTGTGTTTATGTCCATGCCTCCAGTCGTATTTCTGTGCCTTCATTATTTGAAATCGTAATATTAATAAACCTACATTTTTTCTCTTAAAATTCAGGTTTTACATATGAGATAGGAAAAAGAATGAAAGAATCTCCTGACTTCCATACATTTGAGTGGTTGCTAACTGTTATCTTCTATTATAGTAAGATTCATATGAACAAGCACTTAACATTCAAGTTAAATGACTTGAAACACTCAATTGATAACAAATATTTATTGAACAGCCATTAGGTTCCAGGAAAATTATCTCTGTTGTTTCTCGTGACAACTTTTGGAGGGATAAATTAATATCTCTATTTTATAGTTGAGAAAAACAAAACAAGTGAGTTTTAATGAGTTGCCTATTCAGCTAATCAGTGGGACTTGGGATTGCAAACCAGATCTTTCTGGCATCAAGCCAAGCTGGTTTTTGTTACACTATTATCACAACCGCTTCCTTAAGACTGCTGTTAGCATTGTTTATCAAAGGAAGAGATTGTAAGCAGCCTACTTCATTGTCAAAAAGGGATTAGGTAAGTGAATTATGCTACATTTAACCAATTAAGCACTAATGCAAGCACAAGAACTATTTGGTATGGTATAGAAAGGTCTCCAACATATGCTATGCAGAAATAAAATGAGAAAATAATCCAACAATCAAAAAACACAAAATAGTGTTTATTGAACTTTCCTATTTCAAAGACTAAAAAAGGATACATACATATACCCACTTACACACCACATATGCTTATACATGAAGGGAAAATTTTTAGCATTATATATAAGAGCCTGCTAACAGTGGTTGCCTATGTATAGAAGGACTTGAGGGTCTAAGGTAAGAAATAAAATTACTGTCTGGGCATGGTGGCTCACCCCTGTAATACCAATACTTTGAGAGCCCAAGGCAGGATTCATCATTTGAGGCCAGGAGTTCAAGACCAGCCTGGCCAACATGGTGAAACTCTGTCTCTACCAAAAATACAAAAAAAAAAAAAAAAAATTAGCTGGGCATGGTGATTTGCACCTGTAGTTCCAGCTACTCGGGAGGCTGAGGCAGAAGAATCACTTAAGCCCAGGAGGCGGAGGGTCCAGTGAGTCAAGATCACTGCCGCTGCACTCCATCCTGGGTGACAGAGCAAGATTCTGTTTTGAAAAAAAAAAAATTACTTTTCATTGTTTCCTATGTGTGCTTTTAACCTGTGTGGTAGTTATGAGTGCTATAGTTCAAATAATTTCAAATCTTTGCCCTAGCACATGACAAGAATGCACTCCTCCCACCCTTTGTGAGGTTAGTCTGTGTGGCTTGCTTTGGTCAGTAAAATGTGAGCAGATGTGAAATGCGGCATGTCTGAGTGAAAGTTTTAGGAATCAATGCCTAACTTACCACATTCCCTTCTGTCCCAGCCATACTGAAAGCACGTGTATAAATAGAACTTTCATCAGCTGGGGTCCCTGAGTGACTGTGATGAGCAAAGCTCTGCTGCCAACTCATATCAGACACATAAAATGAGAAATAATCCATGCTGTAAATAATCCTTAGTGAAGCTACTAACGTTTAGAGTTGTTTGTTTCAGCAGCATCACCCAGCCTATCCTGGCTGATAGAACATTACAAGCCCATGCCTGTAATTCCAGTGCTTTTGGAGGTGAAGTGGAAGGATCATTTGAGGCCAGGAGTTAGAGACCAGTCTAGGCAACATAGCAAGATCCCATCTCTACAAAACGTTAAAAAAATTAGCTGAGCATGGTGGCACGTGCCTGCAGTCCTGGCTACTTAAGAGGCTAAGGTGGAAGGATTGCTTGAGCCTGGGAAGTTGAGGCTGCCCTGAGCTGAGATTGTGCCACTGTCTTTCAACTTGGGTGACAGAGAGAGAACTTGCCTCAAAAGAGAAAAAGAAAAAAATATATATATTAGCCGGGCATGGTGGCACACATCTGTAGCCCTAGCTACTTGGAAGGCTGAAGCAGGAGGATCACTTGAGCCTAAGAGTTCAAGGCTACAGTGAGTCATAATCATGTCACTGCACTCCACCCTGGACAACAAAGTGAGACCCTGTCTTCAAAAAGATTTTTTTTTAAAAGAAATGCTAAGGGCCGGCGCCCCAGCACGGCGCTTCTCGGGGCGGAGTATACGGGACGACTCCGGCTCGGCTGGTCCTGTCCCCACAAGGAGAACAGCAAATGGAAGCGCTGAGGACTGAGAGTTTCACAGTAAGCACAGCTGAACGGGGAAGGTCCAGCTGTGCGGGGAAGGGGCGTCCGCCAAAGGAAAACTAAGAAACAGAAAAAACTTCATCACCGGGCGGAGAGATCCAAAATGGCT
>CAUYLG010027753.1:0-50600 GCA_963573385.1 Cacajao melanocephalus | reverse complement strand
TTGCTGTTATTGTGGGGATGGGACCAGCGTAGCCAGACTCAACGGGCCCCCAGTCGCGTATACTCCGCACTGAGAAGTGCTGGGCCGCGCCAACCGAAAGAGTCACGCTGGCGACCTGTGTTGGTCCTCCGCCGGGAATCTCCCAGTTTGTAGGCAACAGAAATTCATCTGAAATTGCGGCATCCACTCGCTCTCTGCGCTTTCACTGGGAGCTACAATCCTGAGCTGTTGTTAATCGGCCGTCTTGGATCTCTCCGCCCAGTGATGAAGTTTTTTCTGTTTCTTAGTTTTCCTTTGGCGAACGCCTCTTCCCCACAGAGCTGGACCTTCCCGGTTCAGCTGTGCTTACTGTGAAACTCTCAGTCCTCAGTGCTTCCAATTGCTCTTCTCTTTGTGGGGGTGAGACCAGCCGAGCCGGACTCAAAGGGCACCCTGTCCCGTATATATACTTCGCACCAAGAAGCGCCATGCCGGGGCGCCAGCAAAATAGCCGCGCTGGCCAAAAAAGTAACGCTGACTACCCGTGTGACTCCTCTGCCAGGAATCTCCCAGTCTGTGGGCAACAAAAATTCGTCTGAAAGTGCGGCGTCTACTCACTCTCTGTGCTTTCACTGGGAGCTACAATCCTGAGCGGTTCTTAATCGGCCATCTAGGGATGTGAATTTTTAAAACACTTATCGTGTGTTGTGATTTCTTTTCTCATTTTATATAAACATGCATTTCCATATCTGGTGTTATGTTGATAATTTTATAATCTTATTCTTAAAGAAATTCTTTGCGATTTTGAAATTTCTTTTTCCTTTTTTTTTTTTTTGAGATGGAGTCTTGCACTTGTCACCCAGGCTGGCGTGCAATGGCATGATCTTGGCTCACCGCAACCTCTGCCTCCCAGGTTCAAGGGATTCTCCTGCCTGAGCCTTCTGAGTAGCTGGGACTACAGGCATGTGTCACTATGCCTGGCGATTTTTTTTGTTTTCGCATTTTTAGTAGAGATGTGGTTTTTCCATGTTGGTCAGGATGGTCTCAAACTCCCGACCTCAGGTGATCCACCTGCCTTGGCTCCCAAAGTGTGGGATTACAGTCATGAGCCATGACACCCAGCAGAGAGTTTTCTTTTATTTGTCACCCAGGCTGGAGTACAGTGGCACGATCTTGGGTCACTGCAACCTTCACCTCCCGTGTTCAAGCGATTCTCCTGCTTCAGCCTCCCAAGTAGCTGGGACTACAGGTGTGTGCCACCATGCCAGGCTAATTTTTGTATTTTTTAGTAGAAATGGGGTTTCACCATATTGGACAGGCTGGTCTCAAACTCCTGACCTTGTGATCTGCCCGCCTTGGCCTCCCAAAGTGCTGGGATTACAAGCAAGAGCTGCCACACTCGGCCTAGAGTCTTTAAAATTGTGTATGTTCCCATAAAACTTAGACCTGCCCTGATGAATCACTATTATTATTATAATCAGAAGATTTAGGGAGAGGCAGACGATGTCCTAATTTTGAAAACATGGATTAAAGAAATGCATACTAGTCAAATGGATGACAGTGCTTCATAAAGCTCTTTCCTTCCTCTCTGCCTCTCTGCTTTCCTCTTTTTCTTTTTTTCTTATTATCTTCCTTCCTCCCTTGCTTTCATGAGCATGCTGTTCCAGACACTGCTTTTAGTGCTGGAAATATCAAATCCCTCTTCTCATGGAACTGGCATGGTGGTTGAGACAACAGACAAGGAAGCCAAGCATCAATAATGGAGTTTGCAAAGCAGTGAGTGCTGCAAAATAAAACAGAGCAGGGTGGTCGTCTGACAGCAGGCTGGGGGGTTGGGGTATATTGATGCCAAGTGGCCTGTAAAAGCCTTTTCAATATAGTGACATTTCAGCTGAGCCCTGCATGGCACAGGGAGCAGGAGCCAGTCCTAGAGATAGGAGGAGCAATCCAGGCAGAAGAAAGAGAAGTGCAAGGTCCCGAGGTGGCAGGGGTGCAGCCTGTGTGAGGGGCAGGCGGGACCTGGCAGCAGGGAGGAGTGTATTGGGCAGGGGAGATCTGTGATGAAGTGGAGCTCTAAGCAGTGGTCATTTACTCGATGGCTTCATTTGCCATGGTCAGAAGTTTAGATTTTATTCCAAATAATATGGGCCACTATTTCAGAATGTAAATTGTGGGATGGATATTTATACAATGAGTTTATAGGTATACTGGGAAGAAAGCAGTGGTTCAAAGGGCTCCCAAGGGTTCCCTAGGTATAAGATGTGCCAAGTAACTCTATTTCCTTTCTTGTAATATTTTTGAAAGAAAGAGATTAAAGAAATTCTGTAGACATTGTGGATCATGTTTATAAGTGCATTTAATGAAATAACTCAGAGCAGTAAAATATGGGACAGACAATGATGATTTGCAGCAAATTTGCACCTGTTTGGACAACAGATTGAGGTCAAGACCTTGTTGAGTTCAGAGAATCTCACCTTCTCAAAGTTTGAGCTAACCACTGCTGGGGAGGGAAGCTAACATGATGATAGGAGCTGAATGATAAAATATAAGTAAGGGCACTCAAGACATATTATCCTTTAAGACAGGTATTCATAAAGCATAGCTCTTTAATTTTGCTTTGTAGTTCTGTTTGTATTTAGCCAACTTCCACCCTACCTGGCACTTAAAAATGGCTATCTAGCTATCTAGATTTATTTTAAAAGGTAAAAGTGGAAGCAAAATTGATTTAAAAGTATTGTTGGAAAGAGGACCCCCAAATGAAACAGATACTGAATGAGGGCAATATTTTT
The DNA here is from genome assembly GCA_963573385.1 of Cacajao melanocephalus. Classification (NCBI taxonomy): domain Eukaryota; kingdom Metazoa; phylum Chordata; class Mammalia; order Primates; family Pitheciidae; genus Cacajao; species Cacajao melanocephalus. The sequence continues at coordinate 47,832 of CAUYLG010027753.1, read as the reverse complement.
TTTTCCAGAATGGTCCTTCTGGCATTGTAAAAATTCATGTTGGTTGGTTACAAGCAACAGAAACCCGTTTGTTAGTTTATGAAAGTCCATGATTTATTGGGAGGCTGCCAGGCAATTCACAGGACAGAGGGAAAGTTGGAAGCCAGGCTTGGCTGGTACTGAAACTCAGCCACTGCAGAGGGTCTTGCTGCCAGGGTCTCTGCAGAGTCCTGACTGGAAAGACCCTCCTTTTGGAGTTTTCCAGACTAGCTCTGACAAGCCTGGTTTGAGGCATGTTCTACTCTTAACCAAATGAGGGAGGGTACATTTGAAACACAGTCCCAAAGAACTGATTCCACATGGGCAAGGCAATTCCTGCAAAGGGAATCAGGGTACTTTTCCCCAAGACAGCAGAATGGACGCTGGGTAGCTCCTTGTACCCCCAAATAGTCCTTCATAGGAATCAACAACTTTAATACAGCAGTGTCATCTCCATGGTCTTTCTACTGTCTCAATATTCATTTATTTATTTTGGTATGTTCATATTCAGTGTGCTTTTCAAAGGGAGGTTGGGGAACCCTCAATGCTATGAAAGGAAGTTCATGTAAGAGGAAGGAGAGAAGCATGTAATCCTGCACAGTCCACCTTAGATGTCTCATCTGCCTTGAATGGAATGAGCATCACAATGGAGCTGGGAGACAGAATTTTGACATCCACAGTGTCCACTGGGCAGCTGCTTCCAAGGTGTGGGGAGAAGGGGAAACCTATTCCTTTGCAAAGATTATTTATTTAGCAAATCACAAGTTTTTTTTGGGTCATATTTTCAAGGGTACTCTATTCATCTTAGCCTGTTGAGCCCAGGAAAGTTAGACATTTTATTTTGCTGACAGAAATCTGAGCCCCAGAGAGACAAAGTATTTGAGTCACAGGCACCAGCAGTCAAGGAGACCAGTTGGTTCTGGAGCCAGCTCCCCCGCACTACTTTACAGGAGCTGGGTGATCTTGAAGAAGTCATTTTACTTTCGAAGTCTCACTTTCCTGATCTGTGAGATGGGTTTGGCAGTATCATCTAGCTCATGATGGGTCCATTTTAGGGGTTAAGAGGACAGTGCTTGGCAGAGTAAGTGTCTGTCAGCAGCAAAGGTAAGAAGATCAGATTTAAAATTAGACAGATTCAGTGTTAAAATTACCTGTCTCTTATCAACAGTGAATAACTGATATTCTAGCAAAGTCTACCTTGAGGTGGCCTGAATATTAAAACAAGATAATGGAGACGAAGTACCAGCCCAGTATCTGGCTCCCAGGTCCTCCTAGGGGGGTAGACACTGGTAGTGTTACCCGGTACAATGTTATGATGCCTAGAAAATTAAAATGGGCTGTTTTGCCTCCAGAGAAGATGATTGGCAAAAAATGTCTGCAGTTTTTTTTTCACTGCTTTTGTAAAGACTAGAAGAAACAGTACAATGGAGAGAATTTGGGAGTTCCAAATGTCTCAGATTTATTTTCACTTCTTTTCCTGAAGGAAGAAACTGGAAGGCAGAATGTGAAGAAGAACTCTTGAGGGGAGGGGCTGGCAAGCCTTTTCTGTAAAGGGCCAGAGAGTAAATATTTTAGGCTTTTCAGGCCAAATGGTCTGCATCACAATGAATGAACTTTGATATCCTAGCATGAAAACAGCCCCAGGTAATACATTAAGTGAATATAGCTGCGTTCCAATAAACTTCATTTACAAAAGCATGCGTTGGTCCAGATTTGGCCTGGGCTGCAGTTTGCTAGACTCTGCTTCAGCAATGAAAACTGACCACATTGGTGCCTACTTGAGCAAGGCTTGGGTGGAGTTTTGCATTTTAAAGATCACCGTTCTTCATATATTATTCATGGAGGCACTTCCTAGGGTTTCAAAGCATCAAACATTTCATCAAAAAATCTGGTCATTCCTACTGTGAACTTTCGGCTTTGCTAATCTTAGATGCCTTCTCTGTGTCAGCTGGACCATTCCAGGGTCAGTTTTGGGAACGACTGTCCTAGGCCCAGATGATAGATTCCTGGCACTTCAGGGGTCTTTCCAAACCCCTTTCCATTCTCCCCAGCCCCTCCTTTCCTCTCTTCTCAGATGTCACTGGAGGAGATACCTTTCCTGTGGAGAGGTGGGCTATACTGTAATCCCCAAACTTGGGTGCTTTATCTTCTCATTCTTTTGCGACTGCAGGAGGACAAGTCCTGCCAATCTTGAGATGGTTACCTTTGAAAGGAGAGAGCTTATCCAGCTCTCCTGGGCTGGCCATCCAATAATAGTTTACTCCAGTCCCAGGCTGTATTGTGTTAGCTTAACATTTGGGCTTCTGCCAGGTAATTTACCTATAAGCTATGCATAGAAGAGAAAAGAAACCATCCATCTAAAGTATTCAGATTTTGGCCTTAATTAAAATGCAGAATAAATATGTAAAGGCTAAAGAGCATGAATTATAGATACTGGGGTTTCTATATTAAAATCAGTTTTCATCTATGGAGGCGCTTGTGTTTTTACGGCAGGAAGGAAATGTGTATACAAGTCAGTGGAAAGCAATATAATTATGGCTGTGTGTGTGCTTAGCAAGATGGGAAACAGATCTATTGTAAGAGAATGAATGCTAGTCTACCTTTCTCATTTCACTGCCTCTGCGGATTTTTTCCCACCTCGATACCATAAAGGGCTAATCCTGACCCTTGTTATTTAAATTGCTCTGCCATGGCTAGAAAAGCCTCTTAAAAACCCTCGCTCACCTGGTTTCAGGAGCAAAGCCCTTTCTGTTCATTGCCCCTCCTTGGAACGTGGCCCTGCTAGCTGTGAGGATTGAATGTGGAGCTTTCAGAGGCTGAATGACAAGTCTACGGTCTTAAACAAGGTCAGGCCACAGCTCATCCACCTAGAAAGTTAGAGGCTCTGGACTTTTCCACCAAGGGTCACAGAAGGGAGATGAAAAAGCCCAAAAGAGATGAAGTCAGGCATCCAAGTATGTGGCTATTGGCTTAAAGATCAGGATGGACAAAGGTCAGGAAGGCTGAGGTCTGGGGTCACCTGTGAGCCAATTTCCCAATTGGGATTTTTTTTAACATTTAAAATTTACACATTGTTATTAATTAGAAGATACATTGACACACGCTGTTTTAAAGTAGTGTTGGAAAGAATGCTGAAAATTAATTTGCATTACTCTGGACCTTTGAAAAACAAATGTGCAACTAACAATTATGTTTTAATCAACATGGGTCGGGGGGAGAAGTGGCTTTTTGTAACAGCAAATGCCAGCATTTTTTTTTTTTTTTTGAGACAAAGTGGAGCTCTGTCCCCTAGGCTGGAGTGCAGTGGCATGATCTCAGCTCACTGCAGCCTCTGCATCCTGGATTCAAGTGATCTTCCTGCCTCTGCCTTCTGAGTCTCTGGGACTACAGGTGCGTACCACCACACCTGGCTATTTTCTGTGTTTTTAGTAGGGATGGGGTTTTGCTATGTTGGCCAGGCTGGTCTTGAACTCCTGACTTCAGGTGATGCATCTGCCTCTGCCTCCCAAAATGCTGAGATTACAGGTGTAAACCACGCCTGTCCAGCATTGAATGTTTAGAGAGGTTTAGTTTTAGAAAAAAGGGATGCTTTAAACAAATCCCAAACCCTCAAATGCATGAAAAATGCATTAACAGCCTAGACACTGGGGTCTTGATTCCTACTCCGCTGATCTTGCGGGGGATGTTGAATCCAGGGCTGTGAGAGCTGATGCTGTTTTGGGGCACTCTGGCTGGAGTAAAAGCCAGGGTTATGTCCTGGGATTGAAAAGTGAGCAAATGGGAGAGAAGCAGCCCCACCTTCCCTCGATCTGTCATGACACCTGCTTAAGTGGTGATAGATGCGGAGGGCTACCATCCTCTCGTTTTGGGTCATTTCCGGCAACTCTGCCATATTGGCTTATAAGTACCTCTTACTGTTTTCCGAGTGGATTTGAGAATGTGTGAGGAACAAAGATATAATCTCTAGGGTAAGAAAAAGCTCTGCTGTTATTGCAGGCTTTTTTTTTCTGTGTTGTAATTTTTATTGTTATGGTTTCTTTCTAATTTGGTATTGAGTGGCCGTAAACCAAGATAGATGCTTTCTAGGAGTGCCCTGACCAAGGGAAAGGTAGGTTTGGGGGTGTCAGTCAGGTGAGGCATCTTGAAAAGGTGAAAAGGAAGAGATGCATCACTTACAGGTTGGGAGGTTACAGATGCCTCCAGGAGACTGTCAGAAACTCTGGAGGCAGCAGGAAGTTCAGCCAGGGGTTGGAGAGAGACACACACACACAGGGAGACAGTGAGAGAGACAGAGAGAGGCAGAGACAGAGACAGAGTGAGACAGAGAGAGACAAAAAGAGCGAGGGAGACAGAGACAGTGAATGAGAGAGAGACAGAGAGGTAGCGAGAGAGATAGTGAGAGATAGAGCAAGAGAGACAGAGAGAGACAGCAAGAGACAGTGAGACAGACAGTGAGAGAGAGAGAGATGCACACACAGAAGAGATGGAGAGAGAGAGAGAGAGAGAGAGAGAGAGAAAAGGCAGGATAGAGGGAGAGGAATCTGAGGGTCGGAGACCTTATCAAGGTCAGGGTGTTGCCCACACAGGTTTCCTATAGAGCTCTAATTGGTGGGTTTAGAGCACGCAGGCGCGAGTTCTGACGGGGTGGCTAACGGGTGGTCACGGCGGCGTGTCTGCCATCCGTGGGGGGTGTGGGTGCCAGGGGAGTGAGTCAGATAGATGGTACTCAGCTGTCTTGTAGGGAAGTGACCACCTCCCAATCAGGAGGCCAGGAGGTGGTTGTATACGGCCGATATCTGAATCCACCATGTCAAGAAACTGGGAGGTGGCAGAGGCCTGGAAACTGTGTCAAAGGTGACTAAGCCCTGCTCTGGTAAGAGAAAGTAAAACTTATATTTAAAATAGATTTCAAGGCAATGTAATATTACGGGAATTCACTACAGACTGGTTGAAGCAAAATTTGATTGCTGTCACATTGAAAAATTCCCCCAAGCCTTGGATAGTGGGTGGCTTCTCTGAGGCTATGGCCTATGGAGCCCACTCAGCCACTTAAGTAGGGTCCACAAACCAAGGCCCACAGGCCAAGGCCAGCCCAATGCCTGTTTCTGTAACACCAAGTGTTCCCGGAACATAGCCATGCTCATTTACAGCACGTTTCTAAGCTACAACGGCAGAGTTGAGTAGTCGTGACAGAGACCATAGAGTTTACACAGCCTAAAATATTTACTTTCTGGTTCTCCACAGGAAACATTTGCTGATCTCTGCATTAGACTATAGAAAAAAAAATTCAACTTGTTTTTGAAAAAACAATCTGAGATTTTCAGCATTTGTAGGCATAGCTCCAGGAGGATTCCCCTTGGATCCTCATTTTCTCAGAGTATGACTTTTGGTGGCCACACTGGGGTCTTCTCAGTTGGACCACGTCACACAGGGTTGACTTGGTGATATTTCAACAGCAAAATCGACAAATGAGCTTTTTCTCTCTTCTCTCTCTCTCTCTTTTGTTTCTTGAAGCCATATAACAGAAATTGCAGCGTGACAGGCAAATTCTTCGCTCGTTATGAAATGATAAAGGTCAAGTTGCTCTAATGTTTCTTGCAAGTAAAATATCTGGCTAAGTGAAATCTGTCAGAGACCTCACCCTGTTATCAGGATGACAAATATTTTGACAGGTCTCAGAAACAGAACTGTTTTTATTTACCTGTTCTATTTCCCACATAACACCTTTTCCATTAGTCTCTCTCCTCTCTGGCTGGTCTGGTTGGCCCATACTTTTAACAATTGCAGGCATGAGGATTGAGATACTTGAAAGCCTGTCATCAACTGTCCCCAGCGCTGTTTCCCTTTCTTCCTGAAGAAAGCACGGAATGTCAGGCTTCTTGCAGGGAAATTACCATATATACAAACACACAAGATGCTAGCCCATATGGGGTACCCCATAATTTTGCAGCGGCAGAAACAACTGCTTCTTGATTATGCCTCGTGTGAACTGTGCTTACCGCATCTTAAACTTCAAAGCATTGAAAATTGCCTCATCTCACAGGCAAACGTATTTCAACTCTCCGTGAGCAAACCTGCTTGTTCTTTACAAGCCTTCATGATTACAGAGCTTTGTGCTTTTTGTTTGTGGTTTAGAATTATGTGATCTTCTAAAAACCCTTCCCCTTGGTTAAATTTCTTTTTAATCTGTAAAATAAAATCCCTAAAAATAATAACCTGTAGAGGTATGTACAAAATATATTGCATTTTTAGCATCCAGAAGAACGTAGAGTTTTGATAACTTTAATTGGGTCCCTGAAGCAAAATTATTCCTGGAATAACCAAGGTATATTTCTTAAAACATGGCAGAATTTGGCCTTTGGAAATTTCTTTTAATTCTAATATATCAAAATTACTGGCTGTTTACATAAGAACTGTTCTGCAGAGGATTATCTATTTAGGATGTAATTGTGTATTAAGAATGAATTGCAAGTAGAAAACAAACTTAAAATTCAGACATAACAGTTAGAGGTCATTCAAGTTCTTTAGACATTTATTTAGTTTTTTGTCTTCATATTCATTTTCCCACCTTCTTTGTTTCCTCATTGTCTGAATGATCTTAAGCCGTTTGTTCTGCTGGGGCTGAGTTTGAGTTTTCAAGACTTCAAAGATGTGAGGTTTGTGGTTCACCCCTTTCACTGTGTCCCCACCCAAACCTCATCTCGAATCGTAATCCCCACGTGTCGAGGGAGAAACCTGGTGGGAGGTGATTGGCTCGTGGGGGCAGTTTCTCCATGCTGTTCTCGTGGTAGGGAGTGAGTTCTCACAAGATCTGATGGGTCTATGTGTTCCTCCTTCACTCGCACTCTCTTCCTGCTTCCTGGAGAAGGCAATATTGCTTCTCCTTCACCTTCCGCCATGACTGTAAGTTTCCTGAGGCCTCCCTAGCCATGTGGCACGTAATGTTTATTAAACATCTTTTGTTTATAAACTACCCAGTCTCAGGGACTTCGTTACAGCAGTATGAAAAAACGGACTAACACACACACGATGGCAGAGGCAGGTTTGCTGCGGCAAATTCATGTAATCCTGAGTCCATGACAGTCACACAGTGCAGGTTCAGCGTGACTGAAGTTTGGGTGCAGGAGGAACAAATCTGCTCTCTTTGCCAATGAAGAGCTAACCTGTGACCCCCACACCACCCAGATTAAAAGAGTCTCTAAATCCCATCTGGTAATGATAACTCCTAAGCGGGGAATTTAGATGGGAAGTCTCTCAAACCATCTGTTTCTCTTTCAACTTGACTTGGAGTACTCAGCGGATGGGTGGCTTAGGAAAGGCCAATGCGGGGCAGGTGATGGCTAATGTGAAAGCCCCCGGGAAATCCCTGTCCTCCATCTGTAAGGACTGTTGGCCTGTTTGCAGGGTAGGAAAGAAAGCCCTCTGCTTACAGCCTAAAGTGGTGGTGCTTCTCCTTTGTGGATTTTTACCTTTTCCTTGTTGTAAAACTTGATGGCTCTTGATTTAATTCAGTGGAGAATTAAATCTTTATTGTATTGGGTGTAAGTATTGTATTGTATGCCTTTATTGTATTGGATGTGGAGGACAATTCTAGGCATCTGCCTTCTGATATGAAAGCAGAGGTCACAGACCCTGCCCTCGTGCTCCAAAATAGCCAGGGTGTGACTGACGTTGGGCTCACTTGGTGGTTCTTAACTGGGGGCAGTTGTGTCCCCAGGAGACACTTGGCAATGCCTGAGACAGCTTTTGGTTAATAGAATTGGTGGGGGGTGCTGCTGGCATCTGGCAGGTGGAGGTCAGGGATGCTGCTAAACGTTCTGCAATGTGCAGGAAGGGACCCACAAAAAAGAAAGATCCAGCACCAAATGTCAGCAGTCCCATAGTGGAGAAGTCCTGGGTTAATGGAATGTGTTTCCCTAGGGCTTTGAATTCTGAGTGAATCACGTAACGAGAGAGTAGCTGTGGGAAGCCATTCTTCTCAGCCACGGCAACAGCAGTGGCTACAAGATGGCGTTGGAACCGTTTGACTACAGGGTGGTTGGTTTACATCCTACTTGACATCCTGCTGCCTGCTTCTTGGTGCCTGCCTGCTGTCAAGCCTGACCACCTGGGCTCCCCATAACATCCGTGGGTACCTCTCTCTTCCAGACATTATCTTTCCAATAAACTCCGTTAGCTGGAGCTTCTTTCTCTTGCTTGCAACAAAACTGTAACTGCTACAGCATTGCTTTTTGAACTTAACTATTTATTGTTATTATTATCTTTTTAGATAGTGGAACCATTCTGCCCCACCCCCACCTCCAAGTGGGCTCTTACACAGAACTTCATTATACGGGGCAGGGAAAACTGCAGCTGCTCCCCTGGTTATCTGGCTTTCCCTCCACCTCATTCCTCAAGACTGACTTCCCCAGGGTGGCACCTGAGAGGAACTCGTTAGGAATTTGAGGCTTCAGGAAACCTACTTATAGCTATTAAGAGAAAGCACAGCAGGCTCCTATTAAGTTGTAGCGTGAGAGGTAGAGTGTATGAAGCCATCCTCAGCCCTTCACACCTTATTTAGAATGAGTTTATGTGACTGCCTAATTAGTGAGCAGTGTCCAAAGACAAGGATGATTACTGGAGTCAGAGCAAGTTAGGAAAATGTTCAGGGCATCGGACCCAACCTTGGGGGCAGACCTAGTCAGTTCTGATTTGGAAGATGGAATGAGAGGAGGGCAAACCAGATGAAGGCTTGGCAGGGAGGACCAAGTCCCAGGAAGGATATAAACCTGGGGGCCCAACCTATAGTAGGTACACAGTGAATCAGGCCAGGTGTTGGTATACTGAAGACATGGGATAGTCTTCACTTCTACCCAAAAGGTATTTGCTTCCATTTGCCTTAAAATATGTGTCCCTCTTTGTCTGTGTATGATTTCACCTCTTAAAATAGAGGTTTAGTTATGAGAAGGAGACTTCTAATCAAGAAAAGAGATAGTACAAGAGTGATGATAACTGGTAACAGGACTTCAATGTTTAGGAGTAATAGGGAGCAGTGACGAATGTGGCAAACTGGAGAGTGAATGTGCTGTCCCAAAGAAATAGCTCTACTCAGGTTAGACAAATGTTGCCAAGGGGAATGTTGCCAGGGTGACTACATTTTCTGATTTTGTTGTTGTTGTTGAAACAGGGACCTCAGACTCCTGGTAGCTGGGACTACAGGTGCATGCTACCATACCTGCCTTTTTAAAATTTTTTGTTTTGTAGAGACAGATTTTTGCTATGCTGCTCAGGCTGGTCTCAAACGCTGGCCTCAAGTGATCCTCCCACCTCGGCCTCCTAAAGTTCTTGGCTTATAGGCATGAGCCACCACACCCAGCCTAAATCTTCTAGTTTTTAAAGAGAATCTAGAAATCTGGATTTTCCTGTGAATTCTACTTATTAAATAATGATGAAGCAGAGAAACATGTCTGTGGGTTATATTTGATTTATTGGACATCTGCTTAAGATCTCTGTCTTTCACCGAAGAAAGAGATGTTGAATAACTGCAGTATTGGGCTCACTGGTTTCCCTGTTTCCTCCCCAACCCTGACTCTCTCTCTTCCTCAACTTCTCTCTCTCTCTCTCTCTCTCTCTCTCTCCTCTGTCTCCCTCCTTCTCTTTCTTTTACTCTCTTTTAATCTTTCTGTTCTCTCCCTCAATCTCTCTCTGCCTCTTTCTTTCCTTCTCTCTCACTCTTTTTCGGTCTTTCTCTGTTTCTCCTTCCTTCCTTCCTTCCTTCTCTCTCTCTCTGTGTCTCTCTTGTAGTCTATTTAGGATCTGTGACCAGATTGATCGTTCCTAGAACACTTCTCCCATTGCATTCTTTACTCTAGTTCACCACTTGTCATTGACCTTCTCAGTTTAAACTTCACTCATAGTCTTGAACTGTGGATCTTAAAGAGTTGTAAAGGAGTGCGAAGGCTTGAAAGGAGTGGAGAAGGCATTTCTGAGGAAAGTGCCAGTATGAGTGCACGTGAGGTGGGCAGAGTGGTGACGACCTATGTGGACGTCTGGATGATGCAGGGTGATGGGGGCATAGGGTTTACATGATGACAACAGGCAATGCAGGTTGGTCTGGTTGGAGGAGGACCTATCGCTGTTTGGGCTTCACCGTGCAAGGAAAGGGGAGCTGTGGGAGGCGTTTGAGCAGGTTGGGCAGGCAAGAAAGCAATATTTCAGACACTTGATTTTTTAAAATCATGTGTGGATTAGATAGTAGGAGACTGGAATTTTGTAAAGGGGTGACAGTGGAATGGAAAGGTTGAGTTGAGTGAAATGCATCAAAGGAAAGATAAATCCGCTGCATTTGGAGACTGCTTGAAACAAGGAGTGAAATAGTGAGACTGATAAACATTTCTCAGTTCCAAACTAAGTTCAGTGATGAAGCGCATGGATTCTAGAGTCAGGTGTGAATTTGAGTCACAGCTTCCCTAGCTGTGATCATGGACATATATTTAATTTATCTATGCCTCAGTTTCTTTCTCTGGAAAAGAGAAAATAACAGTGTGAAGGTTAAACGGATTAATAATTGTCAAGAGCCTAGAAAAATATTTAGCTTAACATTGCACTAAATTGGTAGGAGATAAACAAAACGTGAGCGTGCTACTCTGCTTACTACTTCACGCGTTTTGTCACATTCAGTCCATGCAGGCAGTTTCAGAACTGGAGTGAAGACTAAGTACCATTTATTTATTTATTTATTTAAGATGGGGTTTCACCATGTCGGCCAGGCTGGTCTCAAACCCCTGACCTCAGGTGATCCTCCCACCTTGGCTTCCCAAAGTTCTAGGATTACAGGCATGAGCCACCACACCCGGCCAAAGAGTAACTACCTTTTATTCCTATTTTTGCAGAATAAAACACCGGGTCTCAGAGAGGTTGGATAACTTGCATGATATCACACAGTAACTGGCAGAGCTGAAAATTGAATCCAATCTGAAATTGGAGATACAGCAACATGATTTAACCAGCGGATGCAAGGAAGGCTTTAATGAGGCTCTCTTAGAATCACAAAGTGGCTACTTACCTGCACTTACGGGAAGCACAGCTACTTGTATGCAGAATGGAGCTGGGTAAATCATTTAGATTGGTGACCAGAACTAGATTGGAATTTTCAGTCTTTGACTCCAGCAGTTGCTGGCAGAGGCTGGCATGGAGTCTAGCTTCCTAGCTGGTGTCTAGCCACAGTGATGTGACAGTTAACTCTTTAAGTTGAGCAGATTTTCGATCCATGTCTCCTCCAGTCTCTGGCCTTGGTCTGGAATAAAAAATCTGAGACAGCAGTTGTAGTCCCACATCAAGGGAATTCTGGGCAGGTTTATCCACTCTGAGTTTTCTTTCCCTTGTGGTCTGCCTCTAAAACAGTAACAGTTTTGCTTTGAGCAATCTATAATGCTATTTCAAACCTATTAACAGCTCTCAGCTTTGTTTATGTATGTCGGAGAGAAGTGCATTGCTCTATCAGTAACACATGTAACAAACAGCAATGGCAGCCTAGGGAGGGTTCAAGCTTCCTCCATTTTAAATTTAAGTGTATGCACTTGTGTGTGTGTGTGTATGTGTGTGTGTGTGTATGTGTGTGTGTGTGTGTGTGTGCATGTGTGTACGTGTGTGTGTGCGCGCGTGTGTGTAGAACAGGTGTGTCCCCACTTTGCTGGTGTTTTTTTCTCTCCTCCTACAGTGCTATACACACATGCACACACACACGCACACACACATATCCTGTTGCTGGATATTCTCCCCTCATGTTAGGCTGGGTAACTAAAAAGACTTTTTTCCTGGAAATGTTACTTCCAAGCGGAGCCACCCTTTATTCTGAAGTTGCACAGAAGCCCTGTATATTTGATATCGTGTGCGCTCTCAGTGGGTTCCAAATGTGGATTAAATTTACAGGCTAGCTTGTTGATAGAACATAAAATATGAATGAAACTGTCACCTTGTGGTGGGTTCTGGAGATGCGACTTATTGTAGGTAACACAGCTCATTAATCATAGTTGGGGTTTTTACATGTATCTGTGCCATTTGTGTGATCAGCATTTGTCTTCTGAATAGATTTTTAGCTTCATGAAGGCATGGACCATCATCTTTTTTTTTTTTCTTTCCTTCACATCACTGCATTCCCAGAGCTCTATTTGGCAGATAGAACAAGCTCAATAAATATCTCCTGAATGAATGAAGCATCCTTTAAGAAGAGTCCCAAATCCTGTCAATTGTTCTCTCACCTGTTCCTTGCAGGATCTATTCTGTGAGGTTGTAAAGCTCAAGGTATTGGAGCCCCACCCCACCCCAGAAGAGAGAACACCTCATTCTCCTGTGGCTGATGCTTTGCACCCCTCGGTGGGGAGGGAAGGGGGATGGTTTAGGATCGGGCTGGAGATAAAGGCCAGGAGAAGCCATGGATGAGCTTTACGAGTTTTCTCAGGAGGCAGATGTTGGAAACGCAGCAATACAGTCTCCTATTACTAAATCAGTTGGTGCTAAAGTATACTCATCACCTTCAAACAGGAAGGTGTACTCCACACCGTATCACCACCCACTCTCCCAATCTGTCTTTGTCAGAAAACCTAGCAGGCAGACAAGAATGGAAAGAGTGAGTGTTTTTCAGAGGCGTTGGGGGCAACCCGTATTCTTTTCTTTAATGTTGGCAATGATAAATATGACATAAATTGCATTAATGAGATCAGACAGGGAGTCCTGAACCATGAGGCTTGGAGTACCTTTTCCTTGAAATAAACCGAGAAAACAGAATCGTTAACTGTTGGGAGCATTTTGTTATGTGGGGGAGTCCAAGATGAAGAGACAGAAAAGAGGCAAACTGTACTCTCATCACATGCTTCAAGGCAACACCTATATTTTGAGACGTGTTGGTAACATTTCAGAGAAATTACCATAAGTAGAACATCTACTGGGTTCTGATACATTTACCTGTGACATTACACTAAGTGAATCTGTTGGAAGTGGGAGGATTATGCCTCATTCCTGATGCATTTTGGCACTCAGGACAAAAAGCAGCTGGGCTGCTTATTTCTAAAAAATAGAATGAAAGCTGTGCAGAGCATAAGCCTGGACGTTTCCTTGCTGCCTTCCTAAGACTTTGTGGAGTACCCCATGTTCCTCCCTGATGAGCTTAACAGCACTGATCCTAGCTCTCAGGAGGAATCCCTAATGTAGACATGGAAAATGCTGCACTTGTAGGAGCCATCCTAGAGGCTGGAAGAAAAGACCAGAAGAGATGCCAGAATCCCATTTAGTAAAGACATAAAAATGTGGCTTTTGTTTGTTTTGTAAACATTTTTTTACCAGGGTGGTAAATTTAGGGTGGAGGGAGAAATGAATAAGCAGGGAACAGGATTTTTAGAGCAGCGACATGTGCTACAATGGTGGATACATGCCACTGTACATTTGTCAAAACCCATAGAATGTATAATACCAAGAGAGAACCTTAATGTAAACTGTGGACTTTGGGTGATAATGATGTGTTATTGCAGGTTCATTAATGGTGACAAATGTACCACCCCAGTGCAAGATGCTGATAGTTGGGAAAGTTGCTTGTGTGTGGCGGTGGGGTGGGAGGGTGGGGTGTAGGGAAGAGGTATATGGAAACTCTCTGTGCTTTCTGCTCAATTTTACTGTGAACCTAAAACTGTTCTGTATTAGTCCATTCTCCCACTGCTGTGAAGAACTACCTGAGACTCGGTAATTTATGGGGAAAAGAGGTTTCATTGACTCACAGTTCCAGAAGTGTAACAGGAAGCATGACTGGGAAGCCTCAGGAAATTTACAATCATGGCGGAAGGCAAAGGGGAAGCAGGTACCTTCTCTACAGGGAGGCAGGAGGAAGAGAGAGAGTTAAGCAGGGAACTGCTACACACTTTTAAGCCATCAGATCCTGGGAGAACTCACTATCATGAGAACAGCAAGGGGGAAATCCACCTTTGTGATAGGACCCTATGATCCTATCACCTCCCACCAGGCTCCTCCTCCAGTTCTACATGAGATTTGAGTGGGGACACAAATCCAAACACTATTATGCCCCAAAACATGAAAACCATATCATGCTCTAAAACATTAAAAACAATTTATTGAGCACTCATTATGGGCCAAAATATGGGAGCTCTCTAGAGCTGTAGGGAGAGATTGCTGCTAAAAATATCAGTTACATAACTTAATTGCAGTTGTGGTAAGTGTCCTGAAAAAAAAAAAAGTACTGGGTGTTATGAATAGATATAAGAGAAGACCTAGCCTGATTTGGATGGTCAGCTTCAGATTCTCTGAAGAAGGAATATTCAAGTTGAAGTTATTTCAACCAGTGAGAAACGAGAAACAAAATATAAGGAAATCAGTGGTTTATGGGATTGAAAAGTTGAGATGTAGATGTAGCTTCAGGCATTGCTTGATCCAGGTGCTTCATCAATTCCACCAAATCTCTCCTCCTTTCCACTTCTCAGTTCTGTTTTCTTCTGTGTGAATTTTGCCCTCAGGCAGACTGTCTCCTATGATGGCACCCACTGGACTGGAACCTTCTAGTAGTCAAGGACAGAGCCTTATTCATTGGGGGTGTACTCTTAGTGCTAAGAGCAGGTTCATGTGAATGAAGAAATTCCATAAATGTTTCTTGAGCAAATGAAGGCATTTTTATGCTTGTTCAGCCTTCTATGGGTGACATTGATTGAGCACCTGCATCAAGCCACACCTGAAGCTTGACGTGTTTCCGGACTCTTCAATTCCGTGAACCAATAGATTGCTTGATGGTTTTCTTAAAGAAAAAACTTTAACTCAAATATTACCTCTTTAGAGAAAGATTCCCACCATCCAATATAAGGTGTAGCCTGTATATACACCTGCCTACAAACCTCTGTATTTTTTCCTTTCCTTTTTCTCTTCATCAGTTGAAATCTATTCCATCCTTCGCAGATTCAACTCAAATCTTCTTTTATAAAGGAATAGAACAGAGGTCAACAAAGTGTGACCCTTGGGCCGAATCTGGTTGTTGCCTGCTTTTGTGAACAAAGTATCATTGGCCTTAGATAGAACTAAGACCTGGTGTTCAATAGATTGTTAGGGTGATTAAAGTTAACATTAATCAATTGCGTATTTCAAAATAACTAGAAGAGAATAATTTGTTCCTACAGAAAAGAAGTAAATGTTTAAGGTGATGGCTATCCTAATTGCCCTGATTTGATTATATGAATGTATCAGATTATCACATGGACTGTGAAAATATGTACAGTTAGAATGTATTTTAAAAAAAGTTAAAGTTTTATTGCCACCCAGCCCTGCCCATTTGTTCACTTCTTGTCTATGGCTGCGTTTATGCTACAACAGCAGAGTTGAGGTCCAGGGATACTTCATAGCCTGAAATGCTGAAAACGTTAACTGGCCTTTTACAGCAAATGTGTGCTGATTTTGAATACAGAGGAATAGCTAGTAGTCTGGGCTGTGGACTAAGGCTTCGGTTAGAATCCCAGCTATGTTATTGGTAAACTGGTTAAATCCCTTAATCCTCTGAACCTCATTTTCCTTACCTGTAAAATGGGACTAATAAGTGCTCCTACTATATAAGGTTATAATAGTCAGATATAATTGTGCATATAAACCACTCAGCACAAAGCTTTGCCTATGGTGAGCAATAAAAATGTTAGTTATAGTTATGATTTTTTAATACTAGCACCAGTTTATTAGTGGAGGTTTTAATGTTGAGTTCCTAGATTTTGGAATTGTTGAATTGGCTTCCTGTCTAACTGACAATTTTTTCTTGTGGTAGAAAATAATTGCTTGATGGTTTAGGAAACTACGTCAAATGTGACTCTGAATTGTTTCAGTGAGTGCTAAAAAGATAAGCAGCCTCTTCTTTTTTTTTTTTTTTTCATTCTCTCTTCAATCTTCCTGAAAGAGGATAAAAATGTAAAAAAAAATCTCTCAGCTCTCAGGGTGGGCCATGTCAAACTCCCACAGTGTGTTAGCAGAAAAATCTGAAAAGCTTCCAAATAAAGCAAGGCAATGGTGGTGGTGTCGGGTGGAGGTGGGTATTTTCCTGCTGCAAGACTAAGTGAGGTTTTGTCTAAATAGCTTCACTGTGTGCTTCTTGATCCTGATCAAACGTGGCTTTATGAAGAACTCTGTTTTAGTAAATCTTACTTGGAAGCAAAAGAAAACAAAACTCAAATAACATATTGAGATTAAGATGACAACTGCTACCAGAGTTCCATCTGCTTCTCTTAGACATGGAAGCCACAGTGAGCGACTTAAAGCCCAGGCTAGGGCAATCTGGCAAGAGTTTACATCTTTCATTGCTCTGCTACCTTGCACAGTTTACTTAACCTCTCTGAGCTCTAGTTCCCTGACCATAAAAGAGAGGTGTTAATATTAGCTACAGGCTGAGATGAAGATGAAATGAGATGATATATGTAAAGTACCTGGCTTAATATCAGCCTAGGGAATGTTTAATAATTTATTAGGTGCTTTTATTATGGTGGGTTGGCAATGTTATTTACATCTCCTCTTTGTATATCAATACAAGAAATTTATGTAGGTAAATTTTTTTGGGTGTTAACTAGATAAGTTGAGTAATGGGATTTAATAGATCTCTGTTATTATTCCCTGATAATCTTTGTAGGCAGAGATTTGTGACCCCAAAGTCTTCATTCAAAAATCCTCAAAACCCGTAAGAGCCTGACAGTGGGTGACAAGGAAAATATCCTCCTGAGAATGCTGGCTCAGTTCTTGTGAAATTATTTTCTTAAATCAGACTTGCAAATGTGTTTTTGAAAATCATGACTCTCACAAAGTGAAGCCTGAAAACCATGGTCTTATCCCACCTCCACTTACTGATACGTCACACCCTCTCCTTCAACTCTTCCTATTGCTTCAGTACTCAGCCACATAAATACCTGCAGGAAAAGGAGGCAGTGCCTTGGGGACAAGAGCTTTTCCATGGTTAGAGCGATGGAAGCTGGGAGTGTTATTTCTCAAAATTACAGAAATCTAAACATAATGTTATGAAAATTACTCATTCATATTCATTTTCTAAAGTACTCTATGAATATAGTATATTGAGGGAAATGGTTAATGTCCAGGTTACTTTTAGTTTTCAGGAAGTACTTATTGATGGAATCAATAATGATTTTATCACTGATGTTTGGCTAAAATGTAGGGATACTTCTCGGGTAATCCAGGTCCCCACATAGTTCAGTTATGCTTGAAAAGGCACTTGCTTATGATTCGCGCTTTTTCTTGTCTTTCAAAAGGAAAGTCCAGTGATCAGTGGGTGGTAGACCCCTGAATCACAGATTTAGGCTTTGGGAGGATCTCTAACCAGTATGATGTTCTTTTACAGATTCGGAACATTTGCAAAGACTGATTTGCTCCAGGACTGTCTAGAACCAAATTTCCTGAAGTGTATTCTGGGAGCATTAGTCCTACCAGATGCTCTACCAAATAAAGGACTCTTGGCCAACCAAGTTTTAGGAGTGTTGCTTACTCTGCCCTTTCCTAGTGAAGTTGACTTTGCAAAGATTATGACAGTGAGAGAAATCTCACATAACTAACTCCATCTTGCTTCTAACCTCACACACTATCTGTCTTTTCTCATTCCTGGGTGTAGGCCAAGCTAACTGTGGAAGGAATTTGGTTTATAGTTTAAAGCAAGGATGATAACAGTCTCTTCCCAAAACTAACCCCCTCTTCACTTGGGGACTGAAGCTGGCTTTGTAAAACCAACAAATTAGTCAGAAGGTTAGAATTATGGTAAGGGCCCGCATTCTGTTAGGATGGAGGCACAGTTAAACTCTAATGTCGGCCTTTTATAACTTGCCTTTTCATAACTGCTTTCTGCTCAGGAGTCCTCTAGCTGGAGGTCACAATATTTTTAATTTCCCCAATTGCTCCCATAGATAACATCACTGTTGTAAAACCTAAGATTGGTCTTTGAGATATTTTTCAGACTTTTGCATTCTGGCAACTGACTGACTCCACCTAGACCTGTGACTCACACCAAGTAACTGACTCAAATGGTTCTGTGACCCCCTACCCAGAAACTTACTTAGTACCTGAAGATAGTTTCAATGCCCCTATGACTTCAGCCCCAGCCAATCAGCAGTGCCCACTCCCTAGTCCCCTTGCCTGCCAAATTATTCTTAAAAACCCTAGTCTCTGAGTTCTCTGGGAGTTGGATTTGAGAAATGTCTCCCGTCTTTCCACTTGGCTGCCTTGTGATAAACTCTTTCTCCGCTGCAGCACTGCTGTCTCAGTATATTGGCATTTATGTTCAGTGGGCAAGAAGAACCAATTGGGCTGCAACACTAGAAATTCATAATAAGCAGTTTGCTAAAGGCCTCAAGAGTCTTGCCTTAGTGACCCAATACAATGTGACCATCAAGATCATGGGTCAGTTTTATGACTTTTTTGCCTGTCAGCTTGAGCTGAAGACAGTTATTGAAGATTGTGTTTAGAGCAAAAATTGGCCAACTTTTTCTGTAAAGGGCCAGATAGTAAATATTTTAGGCTTCATGGACTGCATGGTCTATGTTGCAGCTATTCAGCTCTGCCATTGTAATGTGAAAGTAGTCACAGACAATACGTACATAAATGGATGCAGCTGTTTTCAATAAAAGTTTGTTTACAAAACCAGGTGACAGACTGTATTTGTTCCATGGGCCATAATTCTCTGACCCCTGATTTAGGGGAAGAAATAATATGGGCTCAAAAGTCATATACTCTGGTTTTGATGCTTGGCTCTGCCACTCTGTAGCTGTGTGATCTTGGACAATTTGTATAACTTCTCTTTGCCTCAGTTTCTTCATTTGAAAAGTGGGGATGATACAAGCACATACCTCATAGGGTTGTTGTGAGTATCGAATGATGTATGCAGGTAAAACACTTAACAAAGTGCCTAGCACATAGGAAGTGCTTAATAAATGCTAAAAGGTATACTGTTTTCAGAATGGCCATATTATGGTGTGCAATCCTCATGACAAATCTATGAGAAAATTGAAGATTAGGAAAGTTAAATGACTTGCTTCTGTCCCAAAGCCAAGAAGAGTTGGAGCTAATTGATTTACCAGAATAACTCATTCTGTTCTTGATAAGCAGAGAACAGTATTCACAAGGGATGGTGAAAGGTAGGGGAGGGAAGCAACAATCCATTGTTTACTTAAATGCTTTCCTCATTTATGTCTCAAATCCTTACTGAATACTCCAACTTCATGATGTGAGGCTAGTTTCTGAACTGAGGAGTCTGAACAGGGGTGGAGCTACAGAAGAGCGAACTTCTGTGTTATGGTTTGGTGTTGAGCTTGGCGAATGCTGCTGCAGGTGTTTGCATAACTGGACTGTGTCCTGTGCTAGAACCTTGGAGTCCTTTGGCTTATGGCCCCAGCGGACAAGATATTGCTATTTATGCTAGAAATACCCTACACGTAGGCTAGGTTCCTGCTTATGTTTAGGGAAGAAGTTGCTGTCTTAATCAGCCATCTCCAAAACCCTTTCTTTATGGGATGATTTCAAGGATAAAAAGTACATAATAGAGAAAGATGGTTAAGAGCTTTGGAGTCAAACGGACTCTGGTTCAAATCTCACATCTGTTGCTGTCTCACTTTGTAGTTTACTTAAGCCACTGGAGCCTCACTTTTCTCATCTGTAGAATGAGGACACTAATATTGCCTGGTAATAGTGAGAATTAGGTAGTATATAGAATATGTGTACAGTGCTTTTTGAAATGACTGGCACAGAGTATGTGCTCAAAAACATTATCTTAAAAAGTAGTCTTAAAACAAAAATTCAAAAGTTAGCACAAGTCTAAAGTAGCGTACTGAAGATTCTGAAAAGAATGGCTTCCCAAAGCTGGGAGTGACCTGAAAGAATGCATAGTTCAGTGCCTGTTTTCAGCAGAAAGATGTCTAGTAATTCTGGGACAATTGACATTATCAAGCTCAACAATGCAAGGAGACTGTTTAATCGGTTTCAATAGCCTTTTCCTGGCATTTTATAACCTTGACATCCAGCTCCATCCAGCTTCAACCCCCTTAGAATCTGAGACCCTGACTGTCATTGAAAAACCTTAGCACCTTGGAATAGCTCAGACTAAAATGGAGGCTCCAAAAATGTTTGGCGAATGAACAGAAGAATGTTATTTTAAAAAAAATTACCCTTTGGCCCAAGTGAAATCTTTCTAATTTTAATTTTAATTTCCTTCTGTTTTTTGTCCAACTGGTTAATAACTTCACTATCAAAAATTTGAAAGCAGTAATTTAGAAGTCCCTCAGGCATCTCTTCTCTGTGCTAATCCATCCCCAATTCCTTTATCTTGTTCTTTTCTTTGAATCAGTTTTAAGCTCTGCTCTTGATAGGTGTAGAGTTACATGATCCCACTCAGATGAAGAGCTCCTGGGATGAATGGGGATAGTATTTCTGGAGCCACTGCAGATAAGCAGAACATCCAATTATAGGTAATTAGGAGTCACCTCAAGATTCTTTAGAAAGTAGCTTGATATTGCCTTATGGCCATAAACAACTGAATATGAATTAAAGTAGATTTGAGATAACTTGACTACTAATTTCTACCATTATTTATGTTTTCCAGAACTTTCGTTCTGTCATGCATTCAACTTCAGCATCTTTGGATAAAGGAGTTGCAGATGTCAGAATGTATTTTACAGGTAATGGTACCTTGTTTGGAACTGTATTGGCTTTTTTTTAAATGCTATTCATGTGGCGTTGAGACTCATTAAGACATCATAGTAGTAAATGGAATGAATTAGCCTTACAATTTCTGTTTCTTTCCACCCACAGCAAGCAATGTTTTAAAAACGGAAATAGCTTTTTTAGTACAAATTTATCTTCCATATATATTGAAAACCTTCAAAAATTTACCAAAAATAGAAACCACTGTTAATTCAACACCTACAGATGCTCATGATTAGCTTTTAGGAGTAGGTCTTTTAGTCTGTTTTTGTGTATCTTATTTTTCTCATACTCTATTTAGAAACATTAAATCACCCCATGTGTTCTGTTTTGGGATATTGTGTTCATCACTTAATCTTTACCGCATCAATAAATATAGAAATTTATCATCATTTTAACTGTCTGGAGAGTGATGTTTCATTTATGTATTGACACTTCCATCATTATTTCAAAATCATCTTATCCTCACCGTTTACTCCAGATACTGCTGTTATGGCTAGCTACACAGAGACATTGACTAGCTTTGTGCAGAAACAATTTAATCATCTTCTCAGAAATGGTGCTGGAACAATTGGATATTCACATACAAAAATGAACCTCAATCCCTGCCTCATTTCATACATAAAAATTAAAGTGAAATAGATCATAGCCCTAACTGTAAGATCTAATAGTATAAAGTTTGTACAGAAAATAGGAGAAAACTTTTTGACCTTGAGTTAGAAAAAGATTTTAGATAGGACACGAACACAATAAATCATGAAAAAAAATTGATAAATTAAACTTTGTCCAGATTAAAAGCTTTTCCTCTTCAAAAGACACTGTGAAAATATGAAGAAAGTATTTGCAAAATAAGTATCTGATCAAGAACTTATGTCCTGAATACATAAAGAGCTCTGACAACTCAATAAAAAGATAACCTACTAAAAATATTGTCAAGAGATTTGAATGGATATTTTACCAAAAAATATCTATGAAAGCAAATAAGTACTTGAAAATATGCTGAACATTATTGCTCATTAGGGAAATGCAAATTAAAACCACAATGAGATTCCATTCCACATCTACTAGAATGGTTAAAGTTAATGACTGATATTAATAGTATCAAGTGTTAACAAGGATGGGACTGCAAGATGTTGTAGCCTCTATAGAAAACATTGTGACAGTTCTTGTTAACAGAAACAATAGTCACTGTATGATCAAGCAATCTCATTCCTAGGTATTTTCTCAGAAAAAAAATAAAAATATTTATTCACACAAAGACTTGTACTTGAATGTTCATAGCAGCTTTTTTTTTTTCATAATAGCACCAAATTGGAAGCAACCTAAATGCCTTGGATAAGCAAACTGTGGTGTATCCATATAATAGAGTACTATTAGCAACAAAGAGGGGTGAATAATGAATGCGTACTACAAACATGTATGAACTTCAAAGGCATTATTATAGGGAAATAAGCCAGACTCAAGAGGCCTCATACTGTATCATTCTATTCATGTGAAATTCTAGAAGAGGTAAAACTTTATTGATAGGAAGTTGATCAGTGGTTTCGAGGGCCTGAGATGTGGGTAAAGATTGACTGTAAAAGGACATGCCAGACCTTTTTGGGATGATGACAGTCTTCTATATCATGATTCTAGTAGTGGTTATGTGACTGTACACATTGATCAAAACTCATTGATGCGCACATTTAAAATGAGTGAATTGTATGCAACTTAAACCTCAGTAAAGGGAATCAAAAATAATATGGTCTTTTTGGGAAATCAAGTCAAGGGGATGGTCTGTGATTCCTACTGTTGTAAAATGATTCACACAAGCCTGTGGTGTGCATTCTGGAATCATCCAGCAGGCGTTCTAGATGAACCTCGGTTCTGGAATCATCCAGAGCCAGTGTGGAATCATCCAGCAGGGTTCTGGATGAGCCTAAGTTCTGGAATCATCCAGCAGGCATTTATTAAGCAGCAACATTTTGGTCATTGCGTCCGTAAGTATCCACAGTTACACATTGCTGTCAGGATTGGTGATTTTCTTTATGTTAACTCATCAAGGAGGGATTATCTTACCAGAAGCATCCTGAGCCTGCGCTCTGCATGATTAGAAATTAGTGGTAGATTGTGCAGTGAGGAGGTCTACGCTACTGTCTCTGATTTGGAATCTTGTCTAACTTGGTTCATGAAGGTTTCTGAGAAGTCAGGAGGGGGCAGAGGGACTTTTCCCCACCCATGTCCTAGCATGGCCAGTATCTTGAATAGTGTTTACATTGTTCTCTCTTTTAGCCCTTTGTTCTCATCCCCTCAACCTTGTCCCCACTCCATCTCCACTGTGGATTTTACTACATGTTCTTAGCAGTCACCGATTTCTATGTAAAATATTCAGTTAGCTCTCTTGAACGGGTGCCTTATTTTTGCCCTTCAATTCCCTCTTCAATTTACCTTTTGCATAGCTTGATACACATCGGTGGCATTAAATAAATAAACCATAATTAATACATATTTGGCTCTTGTACTGTTTATTTTCCTCTTCTAAAATTCAGATTAGAATACATGCCCCACAGCTTGAATATTTAAATACTAAACCAAAGTCCCTTTGGTTTAGTATTTCCTGACCTCTTCTTTCCCCTTTTTTTTTTAATAGTACACTAATTATTTTAACTAGGTGAATGACATTGTTCTAGGCCCTTCAATTTTGCACCTTAATAATGGGATGACTAAAAAGTATATACTTGTGGAAGTAGCAGTCACATATGTAAGCTTACGGAAAAGGAGGAAGTCCCTAGGAATATTAATTTGCTTCTTGAAAAGTGTTCCCAACTAGCAGCCATGTGTTGTACATGTTCACCAAGAGTCTTGAAGAGCCAGGCTTAGAAGAAACACTTTTCAACATCCCCTCTGAAGTCACTAATATGCATCACTAAACATTCATAAAGTGGAGGAAATATGTCTGGTGGAAATGTTTCTGAAATAATGTCTAGGGAAGCACTATGAAATAACTCTCATTATTGTCTGGTGAGTAGAAGGAAATTGTGCACTTGTTATGGATGATCAAAACAGAAATGTTTATTCTATGCTTACTATGTGTTAAGAACTCAGTATACATCTCGCTACTTGACCTTTATAATAATCTTATAAGTTTGGAACACATTTTGTCTCCATTTTACCGATGGGGAAGCTGAGGCTCATAGAGACTGAATAACTTGCCTGAAGTTACACCACAAGGAAGTGCAGAGTTTGCAACCAGACCTGCCCTGTTCCAAGTCTGGGTTTTCAGCCATCGATCTCCTACCTGTCCATGAACTGCTTCTGCAGGAACTGTCCACCAGCAGTGTTGGTGCATTACCATCAGGGCTGGTAAAGAATTTTATTTCCAGCAGCCAACAATCAGAGTGGCAGTCAGATAATTAACTTGTCTCCCCGAAGGAGCTTTGTTCATGGGACAGTCTTCACATAGGGCATGAAAAGGCACTTGGCAAATTGCAAAAGGAAATAACGCTTCAAAATGAAAAATTGATGCACATTTATCAATGTGGGTAACAAAAGAGCAGTTCCATCCATTTGAGGCCATCTCTGAAATAGGTTACAAAGAGTTATACTGATGATGAAAATGGTTGCGGTCCTTGATTCTAATCTTCTACCCAAACAGATATGATTTCCTAATCATTGCATTACCCAGGCCCTAGATGGGCTTTTTTTGTTTGTTTGTTTTACTTTATTTATTTATTTATTTATTTATTTATTTTTGGTTTCTATTTTAATAATGGTGGAACACACCAGAGTGTCCTAGCAGGTATTTGCAGTGGACAATGACAAGCTTTTAAAATGTTTTCTATCAGATAAATTTGAATGTAAAAGCCATTTTTAACATTGCGAGGGAGATTGTGAAAAAGCAGTTTACATTCTCCTCATATTAAATCTTGTAATAGTGGAGATGGGGCATCATGCAATATTGGGTTTTGTAGGGACCAGGATTTTGAAACAGAAGTAACATCCTCAGTTGACCAAAGAAAAGTACATTTGAAAAGCTTATGGTGACTACTGATTTCCTATTTATCAGGGTATCAAACGAACACACTGAATAATAAGAATTCGCTGTCCTTTTCTTTCTCCACCTCCTCCAAACGTGCCTTCCCACCTCATGTTCTCAGCAGCGAAGTGTGAGGTAAATAGAGGCATTTCCTAAAATTCCATCAGTAGGAATTAGCACAGAAGAATAGATAGTTGGGTGTGCTTAGATGAAGCCATGTCTCTGTTTAGTCTCATTAACAGAGCTGGAGTAAAGGACATTTTATGCACATTTCAATTAAAGGAATAAAAATTGGATTTAATAATGAAAAATGACATAAAACCCTTTCGCCATTGATTAAATCAAACACCAAACAATCCAATAATTGTTTTTAAAAAACAATAACCTACTCTTGGGGCCTTGGAAGGATCCAGCTTTATTCCTTCCTCAGCACTACTGAATACAGGAAGGGCTTTTAGAGTGTCTACTAATAATGCTGCAGATTTAAAAAATTCCTATCTGAACTCTAAGAGGCTGATCTGAGCTTTCCCACCTGATTGCAGTTACTTCCTCCTCAATGATCGAGTTCTTAGATGCCGTGATGTCTGTGCTGGTGCTTGGCATTCTGTTGGTATAAACAGACAGCTTTTGTCACAAGCTGCTATGCTCAAAAGACAATAACAAGTTTCTCCGTCTACATACAGAAATAAATCTTGCAAATCCACATACACTTGTATTTAAATGGGATGAACAAGATTAATTTATATAATTTTTCAGTCTTTCCCTTTCCCTTGCCTTCTAAAAATTAATTTTTCATGTGGTATCAGCCCTCAACCTTCCTTTGTCAAGCAGAATCTGAGTAATGGGCAAAGGAAAACAAAAGTGGAGCTGTCAGGCCCAAGGGAATTTTCTAATGAAACAAATGAAAAAATAAACAAGCAAAAAATGGGGCCAAGTATTAGAGGGGAGAAGGTCAGAAGAAAGCCACATAGGCTGGGTTTCCAGGAAAGATTTCAGAAGTGCTGCGAATCAGGGAACAGCTAATTTCCATCTGGAGAACAATGAGTGGGAGAACTGGGTACAGAGTACTTCTTAAAGGTGTTTTGATGTATATGAATCATATCCTATGTTTTAATCAAGATTCATGAGACTAGATAGAGACTTGAATTCTTATTGGTTATATGTTTTATTGTACTGTAATTATTATGATTGTTAATATACAGAAACAGCATGTCCAGCAAGACCACATAAGCCTGTGTTTATATCTACATATTCATCTATTTTTTGGGTTTACTTAGCTGTTTTCTACCTCTTTTGTGTAGAGTACTAATATGTCTTGGATTCTTACTTATGTCGTTTTTATAGGATCATTGGTTATGTGACCTCAGGTGATACTCAAACCTTCTAGCATCCCCAACCCTGCGTTGTCCTGTCCTACAGCTAATTTATCTTCTGAATGAGAGGGAGGAGGGGTAACCTGGCTAAGTACCTTCTGTTCCATCTCCCAGTCATGGAGTGGCATGCGAAGACATTCTGGAACTGGATTAAGACGCTGTTCAGAGAGCCGAGCATGACTGCTATTTTCCCCTGTAAGCCTCCTGTCCAGCACCTTTTAAGAAAAAAATTTTTTTGATAGAGTCTTGCTTTGTCACCCAGGCTGGAGTGCAGTGGTGTGATCATAGTTCACTGCAGCCTCTAACTCCTGGGTTCAAGTGATCCATTTCATCCTCCTGAGTAGCTGGGACTATAGGCCTGTGCCACCACACCTGGCTAATTTTTTTTAAATTATTTTTTTTAGAGGCAGGGGTCTTGCTGTGTTGCCCAGGCTGGTCTCAAACTCCTAACTCAAATGGTCTGTATTAGTCCATTTTCACATTGCTGGTAAAGACATACCTGAGACTGAGTAATTCATAAAGAACAAAAAGAACTTTAATGGACTCAGAAGTTCCATGTGGCTGGGAAGGCCTCACAATCATGGCAGAAGGTGACAGGCATGTCTCACATGGCGGCAGATGAGAGGAGAATGAGATCCAAGCAAAAGGGGAAACCCCTTATAAAATCATGAGGTCTTGTGAGACTTATTCAGTACCAGGAGAACAGTATGGGGGAAACCGCCTCCGTGATTCAATTATTTCCCACCGGGTTCCTCGCACAACACATGAGAATTATGGGAGCTACACTTCAAGGTGAGATTTGGGTGGTGATATAGCCAAACCCTATCTTGGTCCTTCCACCTCTGTCTCCCCATGTGCTGGGATTGCAGGTATGAGTCACTATGCCCAGGCATTAGCACCCCTTTTAGAATCTAGTTGCTACTGGTATCTTTGGAGTTCATTCAATGATGGGAAAGCCATTGACATCTCTGGGTCTGGATGAGACTGGTTGAGCTCCAATATCCTTTTCAACTTAAAAACATTGTGGCTTTATAACATATACAAATTTTTAAGTGATTCCCTGAGATTAATTGAGGAAATGGGGAAACAGTAGGTCGTTTAGCATATTAGCTCTATGTGCCAGTTCAGATTTTGGCATTGGATGTATTTGATGCATTTGACACTATTTTAGAACCTGCTTTTGTATTTATAGATCTCATAATGATTTGTGTTTCCACTGACATTCATATAGTAAGGATGGCAGATGTTAAGGGATGTTTTAAATTTCTTTCCTCACCATTGTGAAAGGTAAGGACATTTCTCTGCTGTATAAATATTCCAGCCTTCTTTTGACTCAATCTGAAATAGAGTAATAATAATAATAGAGAGAACTGGATCACTATGGCAGTTTAAACTATAGAGCAGAAAATAGTAAATTGTTAAGGTACACTGGAGTAATCTTGAGACTAACTTAAAGAAAAATCAAATGGTAAGTTACCTTTGTTCTGATAACACTAAGTTTGTACATTCAGTGTGGGTATTGATTATTTTGTAGTTTGTGGATAATCTTTGATATGCCATTGACTTGATTTCTCTCTTTTTTTTGTTTCTATTCTTTTAAACTTTTATTATTTTTTATCTTTTTTTCCCCAACTTTTAGATTCAGGGGGTACACGTACATGTCTGTTACCTGGGTATACTGTGTGATGCTGAGGTTTGAAATGCAAATAATCCCATAACTCAGGGACTGAGCATAGTACCCAATAGTTAGATTTTCAATGCTTATCCCCCCTCTCTGCCCCCTTTACTAGTCGCCAGTGTCTATTGTTGAGGACCTGATGTTTAGCTCCCACTTATAAGTAAGAACATGTGGTATTTCGTTTTTTGTTCCTGCATTAAAATTTCCTTAGGATAATGGCCTCCAACTGCACTCCTGTTGCTGCATAGAACAGGATTTTGTTCCTTTTTATGGCTATATGGTATTCCATGGTGCATATGTACTGCATTTTCTTTATCCAATCCACCATTGATGGGCATCTAGGTTGATTCTGTGCCTTTGCTCTCATGAATAGTGCTGTGATGAACAGGTGAGTGTATATGTCTTTTTGGTAGAACAATTTGTTTTCCTTTGGATATATACCCAGTAATGGGATTCCTGGGTCAAATGGTATTTCTGTTTTAAGTTCTTGAGAAATCTCCAAACTACTTTCCACAGTGGCTAAACTAATTCACATTCCCACTGAGAGTGTATAAGCATTCCCTTTTCTGTGCAGCCTTGCCAACATCTGTTGTTTTTTTGACTTTTTATTAATAGCCATTTTGACTGATGTGAGATGGTACGTCATTGTGATTTTGATTTGCATTTCTCTGATGTTTAGTGATGACGAGAATTGAAAAAATGTTTCTTGGTCACTTGCATGTCTTCTTTGGAGAAGTGTCCGTTTATGTCTTTTGCCCATTTTTAAATGGGGTTATTTGTTTCTTGCCTCTTCAGTTGTTTAAATTTCTTATAAATTCTGGATATTAGACCTTTGTCAAATGCATAGTTTGTGAATATTTTTCTCCTATTCTGTAGGTTGTCTGTTTACTCTGTTGATAGTTTATTTTCCTGTGCAGAAGTTCTTTGGTTTAATTAGGTCTCACTTGTGAAATTTGTTTTTGTTGCAATTGCTTTTGAGGACCTAGTCATAAAGTCTTTCCCAAGGCCCATGTCCAGAATAGTATTTCCTAGGGTTTCTTCTAGGATTATTATAGTTTGAGGTCTGAGGTTTAAATATTTAATCCATCTTTAGTTAATATTTGTGTATGGTGAAAGGTAAAAGTTCAGTTGTATTGTTCTGCGTATGGTTATCCAGCTATTCTGGCATCATTTATTAAATAGGGAGTCCTTTCCACATTGCTAACTTTTATTGACTTTGTTCAGGATTAGGTGGCTGTGGGTGTGTGGCTTTATGATTATCTTAATTTCAATTTCTTTATTCATAAGTAATGTAATGCTGCCCATCTTGTGAAGGATGGAGTTGAGCAAATTATTGACTAATGCATTTAGCACATACCTGGCACCCAGTGAATGTTTACCTGGGGATAAGGATGATGATGATGATGACGATGATAATGATGGTATATAGTAGCACCCATTCTTCAAGATATATTCTCATAAATATCTAGGGTTGGTAGCTGGATGGGTAGGCATAGGCTTTGTCTTGAATCCTGCATATCCACCCAGTATTGTGATGTTACACACATTGCTTAATCTCTGTGAGCCTCAGTTCCCTTCTCAGAATAGAAGAAGATAACAACAGAAGCGTCTCCACGGTTTTGTTTTTTTTTTTGAGAACTAAATGGTTTAATATGCAAAAGTCTTTGCTGAGTGTCGCAGAGAAAGTGCTCAATAAATGGTGGCTGTAGTTGCTGCTGTTGTGATTATTATTGACAAAATCTAATGTGTGAGCATGCCCATCTTCTATCCATGTTAGGACACTGAAGCCTTGATGGGAGTTCAGCTCCAGCGTCTGCAGTGAGAGAGGAAGCATCCCTTGCTTGTGATGGAGCAAGCGTAGGCTGCTTAAGCACACAAGGTAAATGCCTAGGGGCAGAAAGGCTTGACCAAGAGGGGAGGTACTTTGAAGAAACTCCAAAGCATGGTAGACTTCCTTTTGGACTTATTATCTCCAAATACAAAGTAACATAGGATTTTAGTAAGGTATTCAACCATATAGAGCTGAAAAGCACACAATCTAACCCTTGCCATCTCTCAGGCTGCCAACTCAAACTGTTAGCAGTTTGGTGAATTTCCTCACAGATGCTTCCCCGTACACATAGAATCATTTAAATTACATATATTTAAGTAAAATTTACATTGCTTATTATGATTTTTATTATTCTTAAGTCGGATTGTGTTATATATGATTCTGCAACCTGCTTTCTTCCCCAACCCTGTATCATGGATGTCTTCCTAGGTTTTAGAATACAGGATACGTTTTACAAATGAAAAAGCTACAATAAGGGAGTTGTATGATTCTGTTTCCTTGGTGGCTTTGTGGTGCGTTTGTCTTAGGTATCCGTGAGATGACAGGCAACAGACCAAGCTTCTCTCCTGTTAGCATCTGTGAAGGTAAGGTAGAAACAGGTCTGTGCATGAACAATAGCTGTCCAGGGAAAGCTGCTAAACAAATTGTACTCACAGCAGTTTCTCCAAACAAAGATGGCAGGCATTTCTAAGTAGAGCTTTTAATGATCTCTCAAGATCTAATATCTTTAACACCAAAAGCCTTCTGGTGTTATTCCTTTGGCTGTATCTTAATGGAGTATAATGGTTAAAACTTTGCTCTTTGAAGTATGTATGACTTTAGGTCAGTTCCTAGCTTTACTACTGACTAGTGTGTGACTTTTAGAAAATTACTTAATGTCTCTAAACTTTACCCCTTTAGTTGTTAAACAGGCAGAAGAATAGTTCAGACCTCAGAGACAGTTGGGGGAATAAATTGAGATGATGCATGTGAAGTGGTCAGTATGGTGCCTGCTGATGGCACATGCTCAATAAATGGAAGGTATTTTCAGAGTAAGCTTTGAACTATCTGGGTGCACTAAAGAGGCTGGAAAATAATATGCAATGATATGGGATGTTTGGCTGATAAATTCTACCAAAGAACTGCTTGCTGAACACTCACCGAGTGCCCAGTGCTATATCCAGCAACAGAGTGAATGGGAAAGTGGTGATAGCCATCCCTGCTCTGGAATAGTTTAGAGAGTCCTCGAGGAGGAAGATGAATTCAAGCCTAATACAAACAACCGAACAATGAAAATAAGCTCACAAGAGGACTGGATGCATGTTCCACGGATGCAGAGAAAGGAGCCATATTTAATCCTCACCATGAAGATGGTTCATTCTCATCTTACCCCTTCTTCCTTAGTACCCACCTCTTCAGTAGCTCAAGTTGCAAGCTTAATTTAGCCAACTGATGTGCTTTGCTGTTTTTTTTTTAATGCTCTAATTTTTAAATTGATTGTCAATAATTTGAACAATCAGCATATTTTACATAAAAATCTGGAATTCTGTCTTTTCTTGAAAGAAGATCAGCTGCAGCTGAGTAGTTATTGCTCCTTTTTTTCCCTGGGATATACTTTCTTGTTTCCTAGTCCTCACCCGGCCCACTCCTTTCATGCATGTCACCTGTCTTGTCCCTGCTCTGATACTTCATGCTCTCCGTGGGCATGGAGTCATTGCTCACACATGCTCTTTCTTTGGGACACCCTACCCTCTCTCCTTTGCCTGGTTAACTACTGCTCTCCTTCCCATCTCAGCTCCAGGTGAACGTCTTCCTGGAAGCCTTGCTCAGTGACATGATTGCTTTTGCAATCTTGATTTCCCTCTTGTACTCTCTGATCCCATGGTGATTCTAAGAGGAAGGCTGGAGAAAGTGCTCTACCTCAGGAAGATAAGAAGACTGACTTCTAAATCCCCTGCAGACAAAGCACCCACTTACTGCCTGCACCTGCGAGAAGACCACTCCCAAATGCCCTGCTCCAGCCACCATGGCACTTAATATAAATACAGTACGTTTAGTTTGTCTAAGCATTTGATTCAGATCTATCTCTTCCACTGTAAAATTTAGAACATCATTGTGTCTGCAGAGTCTACCACATTGCCTGGCCCACTGGAAGTGGTTAATGAATATTGAATAAATGAAAAATTAAGTAGTTTGGTTAAATTCTTCACTTGAGAAATGGCACTGCATAATTGGCTCTGTTGATTTGGTCACAGAAACTTTCTGAATATTTATGTTCCTCTCAGAGAAGATGGGAGATATCAAGGCAAATTCCTACTTTCTCCTCAAGAGGAAATTAGAAATTAGGAGCGAAATTTGCACCTCTGGATCAATATATGGCAAAATTTCAGCTCTGTAACCTTAAAACCCTAGCAATTAACTTTGTTTGAAAAGGTCAATGGTAGTTGCGCTCTTCTCCTCTGACAAGCTGAGCTGTCCAACAGAACTCAGTTTAAATTAGAAATATCTTTGGCAAAGTTAATCAGACCTTGCTTAGACTGTCATCCTGCAGGGGAGGTATATCAGTCGGGATTCCAAGCTGCTCTGGGGAGCAGTCAAGGTTTTCTTTTGCCGTTCTGAATACAGCATGAAAATCTTGTCACCACCCATCAAAAAACCCAACAGTAAAAGTAGCTGCTGTTTTTGAGCATCTGCTCTGGTCCAGGCCCTGTACATTCCTTTATATATATTACCTTCACAAAATTTTCATCACTTGTGAGGTTAACTTCATTAATATTCTTATTACAGGTAGGGGAAACTGAGGCTCAGAGAGGTTAAACCACTTGTCCAAAGTCACACAGTACACGGAACCTCTTACTGCTCAAACCTGGATTGTCTGGTTCCTTCATCCGTGATATCTCAAATTCTGGGTTGAAAAGCTGGGCATGGTGGCTCATGCCTGTAATTCTAGCACTTTGGGTGGCCGAGGTGGGCGGATCATGAGGTCAGGAATTAGAGACCAGCCTGGCTAAGATGGTGAAATCCCGTCTCTACTAAAAATACAAAAATTAGCAGGGCGCAGTGGTGGGTGCCTGTAAGCCTAGCTACTTGGGAGGCTGAGGCAGGAGAATCGCTTGAACACAGGAGGCAGAGGTTGCAGTGAGCTGAGATCATGCCATTGCACTCCAACTTGGGCAACAAGAGTGAAACTCCATCTCAAAAAAAAAAAAAAAAATTCTGGGTTGTGGGAAAAGTACCTTGGGTTCCAGAGAGAAAGCTTGCTCATTGTATTATGTCCTGAGTATTTATCCCTTAAATTTCCTGCATGTTTATGGAGTTAGGATAAAGTAGTCCAGTTTGGGCCAAAGAGACATTCCAAAGGAGTCTGTGAGAGTTAAGAGGGTAGAAATAACAGCTCTTTCATGGGTGTCTTAGTCTGTACAAGCTGCTATAACAAGTATATCATAAACTAGGTGGCTTATAGACAACAGAAATTTATTTCTCATGGTTCTGGAGGCTCAGAAGCCCAAGATCAAAGTATCTGCATATTCAATGTCTGCTGAGGGGTTGGTCTTCTGGTTCATAGATGGTGCCTGCTCTCTGTGTCTTCATATGGTGGATGGAAGAGCAAGACAGCTCTGTAGGGACTCTAAGGGCACCAATCCTATTTATGATGGCTCCACCCTTGTGACCTAATCGTCTCCCAAAGGCCTCATCTCTCAATACCATCATCTTGGGGATTCAGATTTTAACACATACATTTTGGGTGTACACAAACATTCAGACCATAGTAGGGGGTTTCACTGTAAGGAAATTCTGTGCTAACATGTAAATTCTGTCTCCATGTAGTAGACAGGAAAGGCATTAGGTCATGGGGGTAGAGAAGGATATGGATTTTGGATCATCTGGGACCCAAGTTCAAGTCTCAGCCTTTTCACCTACAAGCTGGGTGACCTTGGGCAAGTTACTTAACCTCTTTGAGTCTCAATTTTCTCTTTCACAGAAAGATCTTTATCTGTCTCACAAGGTTGTTGTAAAGACAGAGATATTGTTGAGAAGCCCCTAAAATTCTGATTTGGCTTATGTTGTGTGCTGAATATACAAAAGTTTATTGCTGTCATAGAACTTATAATGTTGGGGAAAGATGAACCAAAAAGACAACTATAATAAGATATACTAAATGCTATTATGGGGAAATATTGCAGGCTGTGTAAACAGAGAGGAATCTCTAACCCAACTTCAAGGTGAGGGTGTGATGGGTGGGAGAGACCTGAAGACAGACTAGCAATGCACCCCAAGATTCAGAGAGGGGCCTTATTATTAAGCTTATTATTAATATATTATTATTGTCACTATTAATATCTAGCTGCTCAGTAGGTATCTCCACTGTGTGTCTTTTAAGGATCTCTCATTTAACATGCCCATTACTCAATTTTTGGTTCCCCTCACTCAAGTTCCTCCATCTCCCTACGTGAAACTCCATTTTTGCATTGGTCATGGTCATCTTTGATTTCATACCTCTTTTAAATTCCATTTCCAATCCCTCCATAAACTCTGTCAATGATATCTTCAGAATGAGACCACTTCTCGTCACCTCCACTGCTACGTCCCTGCATCAAGACACTATCCTGTCCTGTCCGAACCATTTTGTTCAGACAAAATGGTTGGAATGAACAAAATGGTTCTGTGGTGGAATCCTAACTGGTCTTCCAGCCTCTGCCCTGGCTCCCTACTGTCCATTCTCTGCCCAGCAGCCAGGGTGGTGTTTTTACTATGTAAGTTAGACAAGCTTGGCTCCCCTGTTTAAGCTTGTCCAGGGCTGATCCTCTACTTCAGAGTCACTGCCAACGTCCTCACCCCCCACCCCCCATCTCCTAGCTGCCTGCTGACCATGCTTCCTACCACCTGGCCTTTCACTCACCTCTAGCCAAACCGTCTTCCCTGCTGCTCCTCAGATGTGCTGGTCAGGCTCTTGCTGATGGCCTTTGCCATCGTTGATTCTGCTGTTTGGCATATTTTTCTCCCCTGATAGACAAATGGTCTTGCTCCTTCATTTTATGCAGGCCTTTCCCAGGCATCCACTCTATCTGCAGGCCCTCCTGGGCTTCCTGTGTATGTGGCCATTTCATATCATCACTCTGTCCTCTTTCTCATGGCATCCGTGACCACCTGCTATAGCATGTCTTTGCTTACTGTCTGTCTCCTTCAACCACACTATAAACTGTGAGAGTAGAGAATTTTCCCGTTTTATTCTCTGTGTCTTCAGCACATAGGACCATAGCTGGCACATAGTGGAGACTTAGCCCCCAGCGTCCGTGGAGGGCAGATGTGTCTCCAACACTGTTCTGGTTATGAAGAGTTTCCTTGGAACTCCCAGCCAGCAACAGAAAGAATGGAATTCTTTCACTGGGACATGCTTGTTCTATCCAACAAGATACAGAATTCCATGTGCTCTTGACAGTGGGGCTTGACGCCTAGTCTATCCTGCCATTTCCCAAAGGATGGCATCTGGGGAGCAAATGAGAAGGTGGCAGGCGCACTTGGAAAAGATCAATTGTGATAGTTATTTCTTTAATGTGTGTCAGCTCCACAAACCATGACTGCGGCTGTTACTTCTTAGGTCCGGCCTTCAGCAGTGGAGAGACCACGCCGTATTCCAGATGGGTAGCTGTGGCTTACGTGACAAGAGCCCTACAGATGAATTACAAGGTGAATTTTACCATAAAATAAGACTGAATAACACAGTCAGAAAGTTACTCTGTGATCCATTCTCTTTTAATGTTTCTGATCACAGGAAAAAACATCTCACTTGGTGCTTAAAGATTTGCCACCCATTTTTATCAAGACAGTAAGTTCAGGCTTAGACGATTCCACAGGCAGTAATCCTGTCCAGCCGGAGTCTAGCAACAGTGCTTGCTTTTGTATTTATTTTAATTGTTGCTTTCTATTGATGGCAGATGATGCTGGTTTTCCATCCGTGGTTGTAATATAAAATTGCGATTAAAATATGTTACATAAGATACTGGGTGGACATAAATAAAGAAAAGTAAATAATAGAAGAGCAGGATGTGAGTGATAAGGGAAAATGTGGCCCATATATGCTATGGAATACTATACAGCCATAAAAAAACGATGAGTTCCTGTCCTTTGTAGGGATATGGATGAACCTGGAAACCATCATTCTCAGCAAGCTGACACAGGAACAGAGAATCAAGCACCACATGTTCTCACTCACAGGTGGGTGTTGAACAATGAGAACACATGGACACAGGGAGGGGAGAATCACACACCGATATCTGTCGGGGGGGCACTAGGGAAGGGACAATGAGGGGTAGGGAGTTGGAGAGGGATAACATGGGGAGAAATGCCAGATATAGGTGATGGGGATGGAGGTAGCAAACCACGTTGCCGTGTATGTACCTATGTAACAATCCTGCATGTTCTTTACATGTACCCCAGAACCTAAAATGCAATTATATTTTATATATATATATATATACACATATATAAAATAAAGTGACAAGAGTGCAAAAAAATTACTTCTTGGTCTATTTCAACTATGCCACCCCCCTGCTTTTTTCTCATAATGGCATTTTTCCCTCAGAGCACTCATGAAAATTTGCGATTATGTATTTTTTGTACGTTTATATGTCTACTGCTAATTTCCCCATGGAGCTACAAGTTTCAGGAAGGAGGAGTCCATCAGGTGCATGTGCCTCATCAGGTGCCAGCACCCAGCTTGACATTTTGCTCCATAAGTAAAGGAGCTCCATAAATGTTTTTCAGATGAATGGTCCAGCCATCCTGGGGGCAAATGCACCAGAAATTGCTGATGATGTGGAGAAATGCATCACCAACACATTCTAACATAAAGAACACAGGTTTTCTTTGGCATGAAACAGTCCAAAATGAGCTCAAGGAACTCTCTGTAAATATTCTTTATAATATTAAGCTACCTATTGATAGTATTCTCCAGTTTTCCAAGCCCTGTTACATTTATTTATTTATTTATTTATTTATTTAGAGACAAGGTCTCACTCTGTTGCCCTGGCTGGAGTGCAGTAGTATGGCCACAGCTCAAGGTAGCCTCAATCTCTTAGGCTCAGGTGATCCTCCCGCATCAGCCCCCCAAGTAGCTGGGACTACTGGCACGTGCCACCACACCTGGCAAATGTTTTTCTTTTTTTTTTTCCAAGACCCCCCCCCCACCTTCCTCCAAATGTTTTTCATTTTCAGTAGAGACGGGGTCCCGCCACGTTTCCCAGGTTGAACTCCTTGGCTCGAGTGGTCCTCCTGCCTCAGCCGCCCAAAGTGTTAAGATTACAGGTGTGAGCCACTGCACTCAGGCAGATATGTTAATTCTTTCAATACTTATGACAACCCAATTACCTTTTGATTTCATCTTATAGAAAAGGAAATAGGAATCTCCAAAGGGTGTGCATCATGCCTAACATCACACAAATAGGAAGCAGCACATTTCATGAATCACCAACCCTGGCTTTGCCACTTTCTTGCTGTGTGGCCTTGGGCAAATTACTCAACTTCTCTAAGATGTTTTCCTCATCAGTGAAAAGGAAATAATAATAATACTTTTGTTGTGAAGATTAAAGATTATATGTTGAATATCTGAGATGTGCACTGGATAAATAACAGAGAACCCAGATGTTATCATTAGCATCATCATTGTTACATCGCTCAGTTTCACTCAGCAAGATGGCAAATCAGGCTTCTCTGAGGCAGGAGAATAGGTTCTGGAGGCAGAGAACCTAAGGCCATTTTATGCCAACTTCCTAGACCTAAATTGAAAGGAAAACCCTAACTTTCCATGCATAAGTGACAAAAGGACCAGAGGCTACTTCCTTTGCAAACCTCCACCTTTTCTGCACAACAGATGGGAAATTGGCTGCCTGCAACCAATCAGATTGATTGCAGGTCGAGTCTTCGTTTGCATAGAAGTGCAACTTTGTAACGTCACCTTAGCCTCTGATTGGTTGCTTTTTGCAGCCAGTCAGACATTTGCACAGGAGAGTGACCTTTGTAACTTCAGTTCAGCCTATGATTGGTTGCTTTGCACGATCAGACTGATTGCGGGCCACCACTTTTACATGAGGTACCACCAAGTGGCCAATGGGAAACCTGTAAGGGTATTTGAACCACAGAAGATCCTGTATCTCAGCCCTTGAGCCACTGCTCCGGCCTGCTCCCACACTGTGGAATGTACTTTCATTTTCATAAATCCCTGCTTTCTTCTTTCATTGCTTCCTTCTTTCTTGGCTTTGCTGGGTGTTTTGTCCAATGCTTTGTTCAAAACACTAAAAACTTGGAAAACTTGCAGTCAAGACCTCCTACTGGTAACATCTCCACAAGATCTTTAGATTCTAGACCAGAAACCTTGGAATGACATGCATCCTTTATTTTGTTAACTGAGAGAGTTAGTCCCCACATACCCAACACAGACACACAAATCTAGCTTTCACGTCAGCTTGTTTCCTTTGTGCAATTAGATTTTCACTCCTTGATTCCAGGGACTAGAGTGCCTTCTTTTTCTAGGGTGCTTTGGATGTAGGTTTTGATTATTTATTGATGAATCAGCAATAAAAAAAAATTGCTATGGACAGGAAGAGCCTCAAAAAGCCAATCCTATTTCAGAAAGAATACCAGAAGGGAGATGATCCAAATCAGAACCAAAGGTCCTGGCCCCACACTCAGAACTTTTTAAGCCTGAGGCCAGAAAAACCAAATAGTCTTGTGTTTTGTTTCTGGGAGGAAATCAACTCTATGATAAATACACTGTTAGGCAGAGTACCACAAACAACAATAGTGGTTTTTGTTTAATCAGGCTGACCTGATTAAACCATTACGGCATAGGTCTGACCCTGTCACAGGGAACTCAGTGAAGAGAGAAGGACAGGTGGCAAAAATTAGGAGACCATGTAATAGGAATGAATCCTGAGGTTCCCATTTTCAGCATCCTCTAGATACCATCTGCTATAACCACAGATAAATTGTGCCCAACGAATGCGTTCAAAGGGATTATGAGTGTTCCCAGTTCCTCCCTCAGGGCTATGACTTCAACGTCTTGAAAATCCATATTAATAAGGATCCCTGGTTTTAATTCTACTAGGCTGACCACAATATTTCCTGTTTGCAGTTCAGCTGAACACAATGGATGGGATTCAGAACTCTGACTCCCTCACAATACCATGTCTCAGGGCTTGACTGGCCCTCCCATTGAGGTCCCAGGCTATTGTGTTTCCACACTGACAGATGAAAACCCCTTCACAGTAGAAAGACTACTCAGAAATGGTGGAAGGCAGGGAATTCGTGGTCAAGCCATGATGAGAAGCCAGCTATATTATGACCTTAAACCAATCTCTGCTGTATTGCTTCAGAACTTCATATCTTAATCACAAAAATGCCAGCTTCTATGCTGGGAAATCAGTTAAATATGACTTGACATAAAAATAGCCAATATGTATTTAACATTTACCCTTTGCCAAGCACTATGCTAGATTTCAAGGAAATTAACTCCTTAATCTTTATCACAACCAAGTGAAGTAGCTACTATATCTCCATTTTACAGATGACAAAATAGAAGCTCAGAGAAGTTAAGTAACTTTTCTGAGGTCACACAACTAGTTAGCAACAGAAAGTATACTCAAACTCAGGTCAATCTGACCTCAAAATCGTCCTTAGTAGATTTCTATACAAGGTTCTCTGATTTCCCTAGGCCATCTATCACTAAAGGGATAATATTTCTCCTGTCTTTTCATCCTTCTGGTATCAAATTAGAACTCCTGTTCTCCAGAATTCTCCTTATCCCTCTATTGCATTAGGCTCCCACATGTACACCTAAGGTGTTCAGTACCTCTTCATCCAGCACTACCTGTAACACCTAATCTTTCCCAATGGACTGTGACCTCAGGGAGGGCAGGAGCCTCTAACTGTGCTGTGTTCACAGTTAGAACCCCAGTGGGTAAGAGAGTCATTTGCTCCTCACAGGCACTCAAGAGGTGTTTGTGGGACACAAGGATTCATAAATAAAGATGACACTCCACCGTGGTTGTGATGGTTAATTTTAATGTGTTGACTTGATTGAGCTAAGGGATGGCCAGGTAGTTGAGAAGTCATTATTTCTGGGAGTGTCTGTGAGGATGTTTTCAGAAAATACTGGCATTTGAATCAATAGACTAAGGAAAATCACCCTCACCAATGTGGGTGGGCAACATCCAATCCACTGAAGACCTGAATAGAACAAGAAGGCAGAGGATAGGCAAATTTGCTTTCTGCTTGTACTGGAACATCCATCTTCTCCTGCCCTTGGGCATCAGTACTCCTGGTTCTCCAGGCTTTTGGACATGGACTTGAATTTACACCACTGGCCACTGGTTCTCAGGCCTTTGGGCTTAGATCAGAACTGCACTACTGGCTTTTCTGGGCCTCCAGCTTTCAGACAGCGGACCATAGGACTTCTCATCTGTCATAATCAAATGAGCCAATTCCTTCCTATATATCTACATATGTCCTACTGGTTCTGTTTTTCTGGAGAACTCTGACTGATACAACAGTTCTTTTTATGAGAGCAGAGGATCTCACTGCTTTGTCCTGGGAATCAGAGAAGCAGGCGAAGCTGGGGACATGCTTTTGAAAATGCTGCAGATCTCCAATCACACTGATCCTTTGATTTTAAAGGAGCTCAATTTTCTTTATGATATGTGAGAGACAACTATGTCTTAAATATACAACACAGCAAAATTTTTTTTTTAGCTCTCTTGTAGTGGCAACAGACAGGAAGAACAATTTGGTGTCTGAATGTACACCCACAAAGGTAAATCTTTAGGATACGGAGAGTCACATGTTGTCAGCAATGAGAGTTGCATTAGAGGTCAGTGCTAGCTAAAAGCATGATCTTTCCTCTTTAGGGCTAACTAGGACTAGCTACAGGATTTGAGGGGCCCAGTGAAAAATAAAAATTATTCAAGAATTATTAAGAATTTCAAGATAATGATAGCAGAGTATTAAACCAAGTGTGGGTTGCTGCTAGGCATGGGACACTGTAGGATCACACAGGTTATGTGTCCATGAAGTCAGACCAGCAATGGACATTTCCAGAGCTCTTACTAAGCTCTTCACATGTTATTTATTTTATTTTATCCTTACAACAGAAGAAGATAGTTATAGGCACTAAACATTCTAGCATTTAACAGAGAAAGGTTTTGTTCTAACTGAATGGCAGAAAGGGACTGACAATAAGACCAGAATAGGAAAAGAGAAAAAAGAGGAAGACAAGGAATCAGAGGTACCTGTGCCACTCTGATCAATCCTAAATTAAAACTCAGCTGTACCTTTCTTCCATTTGATTTAAAAAGGGATAGGGGATAGTAAATGGTTTTGTTGATGGCTGTTGTGAAACCTCCATTCTTCTCTCTTTAGTTTAAAAAAATTTAAACAAGAGACACACCGCAAAGGAGAGGCAGCATAGAACAATTTATTGCAAGGAAGAAAGAGTATTCTGAAAGCTAGGTGCAGATGAGACAGTTCACCCTGAGAGAGGATTCAGGGCGGGCTGCTGGTAAGCATGAGACAGCAAAGACTGGCACTAGGGACAGTTTCTTTATGGGAGTCTTACATGATATTATGAACAATATCACAGGGGGATGTACATACCTTGTGATAAGGGGAGTAATATTATCCTCTCCCCACCTGGATATTACGAACATTATCACAGGGGGTTATGCACCCCTGCGATTTGGGGAGTAATATTATCTTCTCCGCCATTGGCCATTATGAAGAATATCGAAGCAGATTGCACACCTCCAGCGACATGAGGAGTAATATCATTTTCTCCCCTTCTGGATATTATGAACAATATCATAGGAGTGTGTACACCCCCTGTGATATAAAAAGTAATATTAAACTCACCCCTGGAAGATTACAAACAATTTCACAGGGGAGTGTACACCCCCTGATATGGGGAATAATATAGTATCTTCTTCCCTGGTTATTATGAACACTATCACAGAAGGCTGTACACCCCCTGTGATATG
Organism: Cacajao melanocephalus; assembly: GCA_963573385.1. NCBI lineage: Eukaryota > Metazoa > Chordata > Mammalia > Primates > Pitheciidae > Cacajao > Cacajao melanocephalus. Next base: position 6,215 of record CAUYLG010027753.1, on the reverse strand, counting down.
AGGAGCAATATTACCCTCTCCCTCCTGGATATTATGAACAATATCACAGGGGGGTGTATATTCCTTGTGATATAAGAGTAACATCATCCTCTCTCCCCTTGGTTGACCGACAATATGTGTCAACTTGACTGGACAACAGGATGCCCAGATATCTGGTTAAACAGTATTTCTGAGTGTCTGTGAGGGCACTGAGTAAAAGAGCTCACCCTCACCAATATGGGTGGGCACCATCTTACCCATTCAGGGTCTGAATAAAACAGGTAGAGGAAGGGAGGATTCACTTTCTCTCTGCTAGACTTCTTGAACTGAATCTTTGATCTTTTCCTGCCCTCGGCAATCCTGGTTTGCAGGACTTCAAACTCAGACTGGAATCTACACCACCAGCTCCCCAGTTATCAAGGCTGCAAACTACAATATGGGCTTTCTGGGTCTTCAACTTGCAAACAGCAGATTGTAGGGCTTTTTGACCCCAATAATCATGTGAGCTAATAGATAGATACAGATATAGGTAGAGATACAGATATCTATTCGTTCTGTTTCTCTGGAAACCCCAAATAACACAGTGCATATAACGAAATTTAAGACTCCCAGCCTCCTTCCCACATTGGGCACCTCACGAAGGCTATATATTCCCAAAGCAAGTAATTAGAATATTACTCTCTAGAACAAAATAAACAGCTTGTCCTTGCCCCATAATCTTACACCTTTGTCCAGCAGTGAACAAGCCTTGCCTATGTCCCCAGAGCACCTTTTTAGAGCGTCACTTTTACATATAAATTGACAGCAAGGAACACCACACAAAATGAAGAATGCCTCTAGCAGAAACGACAGGGACCAAACAAAAACAACCAACCAACCAAAAAAGACTCAAAAGAATCAAAGTCAGTGCAGAGTCTTGTAGAAAGCATTTTAAAAACCCAATAATTGAGAGATCCAAGATGGCTGACTACTAGCAGCTCAGGATTGTAGCTCCCAGAGAAAGCGCACAGAGCGAGAGGATGCCACATTTACAGAAGAATTTTTGTTGCCCACGGACCAGGAGATTCCCAGCAGAGGAGCCCCACAGGTAGCCAGCACGACTCTTGTAGCCGGCATGGTGGTTTTGCCGGCACCCCGGCACGGCGGTTTTCGGTGCAGAGTAAACGGGACTGGGTCCCCTTCGACGTTTGGAGCTCTGAGAAGGCAGAATCGCCTATTTACCTGATTGAAAAGGGGATTCAAGAGGGAAGCCAGACCCGAGATTCCCAGGCAGAAAAGCACCACGAATCTTAATGCTGCTGTTTCACTCAGTGCAGTGGGTTCCTCAGATTTTGGCGTTGGGAATTGACAAGTTGGACGTCCACTCAGAGACCTAATTTGAAAGTTGGCAATTACAAACGACAGGTGGATAAACTTAGATGGGAAGAAACCAGCGTAAAAAGGCTGAGGATACTCACAATCAGAATGCCTCTCCTTCTATAGGGGATCATAGTTCTTTATCAACAAGAGAACAAGGCCTGATGGAGAACGAGTGTGATCCAATAACAGAATCAGGCTTCAGAAGGTAGACAATAAGAAACTTTTCTGAGCTAAAAGAACATGTTTTAGCCCAATGCAAAGAAACTAAGAACCTTAAAAAAAGGTTTGATGAAATGCTCACGAGAATAGATAATTTAGAGAGGAATATAAGTGAATTAATGGAACTGAAGAACACAATACTAGAACTTCATGAAGTATGCACAGGTTTTAACAGTCGAATTGATCAAGCAGAAGAAAGGATATTAGAGGTCGAAGACCGACTTAATGAAATGAAACGAGAAGATAAGATTCGAGAAGAAAGAGTAAAAAGGAATGACCAAAGTCTCCAAGAAATATGGGACTATGTGAAAAGACCTAATTTACGACTGATAGGTGTACCTAAATGTCATGAAGAGGATGAATCCAAGTTGGAAAATATTCTTCAGGATATTATCCAGGAAAATTTTCCTAACCTAGTAAGCCAGGACAATACTCAACTCCAGGTAATCCAGAGAACACCACAAAGATATTTCTCAAGTAGAGCAACTCCTAGACACATAATCGTTAGATTCACTAGGGTTGAAATAAAGGAGAAAATTTTAAGGGCAGCTAGAGAGAAAGGTCAGGTTACCCATCAAGGGAAGCCTATCAGACTCACAGCAGACCTCTCAGCAGAAACCCTACAAACTAAAAGAGTGGGAGTCAATATTCAATATCCTCAAAGAAAAGAATTTTCAACCCAGAATCTCATATCCTGCCAAACTAAGCTTCATAAGTGAAGGAAAAATAAAATTTTTGGAAACAAGCAAGCACTCGGAGATTTCATCACCACCAGGCCTGCTTTACAAGAGCTTCTGAAACAAGCTCTATAAACAGAAAGGAACAACCAGTATCAGTCATCCCAAAAACTTACCAAAATGTAAACAGTATTTCCATAATGAAGAATCTATATCAACTAATGGGCAAAATAGCCAGCTAGTACTAAATCACAATACTGAACTCACAAATATTAATATTAATCCTAAATTTAAATGGATTAAATGCCCTAATTAAAGACACAGACAGGCAAATTGAAAAGTCAAAACCCATCGGTACGCTGTATCCAGATTTATCTCATAAGCATCGACACACAAAGATTCAAAACAAAGGGATGGAGAAAGATTCACCAATCAAATGGAGAGTAAAACAACAACAACAACAACAACAAACAGGAGTTGTAATTTTTGTCTCCGAAAAAATAGACTTTAACAGTAACAAAGACTAAAAGAAACAAAGAAGGATATTACATAATGGTAAAAGAATCAATGCAACAACAGGAGTTAATGATCATAAATATATATGCACCCAATATAGGAGCACCCAGATACATAAGACAAATTTTAAATGACTTATAAAGAGACTTGGACTCCTGCACAATAATGGCGAGAGACCTTGACACCACATTATTAATATTCAATGGATCAATGGATAGAAAATTAATAGGGACATCTATGATTTGAATTTAGACCTGGAATAAGTAAACTTAGTGAATATCTATAGAATTCTTCACCCCAGGTCTACAGAACATACATTTTTCTCAATATCATATTACACCTATTCTGAAAGTGACAATATAATTGGAAGTAAATCACTCTTCAGCATTTGCATAGCATTTCACAGACTTAAATGAAATATTGGTTGGCTGTTTGTTTGTTATTCTCTTCCCTTATTCCTTCCTGTCTCTGCTGTTAAGCACAATTATCAGCATAAAAGAGGTTTTCAATACCTATTCCTAGATTGCATTCCAGCCTGGGCAATAGAGCAAGAATCCTGTTCTCTCTCCCTCTTTTTCTTTCTTCTTTCTTTCTTTAAAAAAAAAAAAAATCAGATGACCTGAGTTCAAGGCAAGGTCCTGATCCAGGTCTTCTGGGCTACAATAGTGACCGAATACTCACTAACCCTGTGATATTGGGCAGGTTAAATAATCTTATGGTGTGCTAGATTTCTCATGTGCAAAATGTAAAATAATTACCCTTACCTAATAGGGTTGTTACAGTGATGAAATGAAATCACTCACAATAAAGCATTCCCCAAAACTAAGCACCAGGCATATTTAACTGTCATTACTAGAAATTCCTCTGCCTCTCTATGGTACCACCTCACTTAATAAGCAAGTTTAGCCAGATGCCTGGGATAGAGAGATTTAAATCCCATAGAGACTTAAATCCCCAATTAAAAGAAACCTCAGTAAAGCCCAACAAATCTAAACTAATGTGTACTGCGGACTTAAGGCACACATAACAATCATTTCAGATGGGTACAGTTTCTCATTTTAAAGATCAGAGAGAGAAGTAACTGAAATAAATAGAGCTGGTATTTATGCACAGATGAGTCTCCCCTGTACCAAGTTGCCTTTATTTTCAGGGGTGGGGAGGTGCAAATATTTTATTTTGTCTGTAAATGCAGCCTGTCTCACACCCTGAATCAGCAACCCCCAGACAGCTCTTCACAATGGAACTCTATATTGCCTAATCCAATGATATAACTTTTCTCCTCACTTTACAATTCCGTTATTCTGCAAGAAACCCATGAGGGACAAGCATATCAGCAATGAAAGGAAAAGCATATATAAGCCAGTTTCTTTATCAGCCTCTCCCATGCTCGCAGTTTCAGGCTGTGAAGGCGGAATGGGAGCTGTAAGTAATGCTAATAGCATCATCCAAGGAGCACCAGATAACAGCCCCCACAGTTCCAAGAAGGAATTGCTTTTGTGCTATATGAGTTTTTGTTACCACCCAGTCTGGGAGATGAGATTCAGGAAAATCAGATGAGATGGGCTTAGAAACCCCACCAATTCATGTCTGGCCCACAGCTCCCCAATGAGAGGTCCAGGAACAAAGAAATGAATTCATCTGTATATTTCTTGAGCAGAGGCTTTGAATATCCTTGCCGAGAAAGAAAAATAAACCATGCCCTGGAAGAATCTGGCATTATTCAGCTGGTAAGAGAGAAAGGTCGGGAGAATGACCATGTCACTGCTGATGGGCTTCCTTGGGATACAGGGGGATGGCTCCTTTTGAGGGCTGAACAGTTGCAATAGAACTTTGGGGGAGAAGCTATAAGGAGGCAGAGTGTATCTCAATATGAGGGGAAAACTAGTATGTCATAATGGATTGGGTCCACCCAGAAGAAAGGGGATATTCTGTCACCAGAGCATTCAAGAAGTTAGAAAACCTCGAAAGAAATGTCACAGAACATATCTATGCATCTGGTAGTGGTAAGATGATTAGATGATATTAAATTCTTTTCAAAAACTGAGATTCTGACTGGAAGTAGTACAGTATAGTGGTCAAGGTCACAGACCCTGGAATTAGAATCTCACCTTCTCAACTTTTCTATATAACCTTACACAAGTTACCTCGCTTCTCTGGGCCTCGGTTTCTTCTATGAAACATGAATCATAACAGTAGTACCTTACAGAGTTGTAAGAATCAGATGAGTTAGTGCCTGTGCTGTATTTAGAGGAATATTTGCCATATAGTAAGTACTCAGTAGATATGTACTGCACCTACCAGGTGCCAGACCCACTTCTGGTCAACAAAGATGAACAATCAGATACAATAAAAATAGGTCTCTACTCTCATGAATAAATAAATACCTATAATTTCAGATATCATTACAGCTGTGAAGAAAATAATGAAATGTAATATAACAGAGTGTCTTTGAGGAAGGGGCAAGGAACTATTAAATAGAGAAGGCAAGAAGAGTTTCTCTGGGCTGAATTAGCCAAATCAAGAGAAGCAGCCAGCCTTGCTGAGTTGGGGGTTAACCAGGCAGAGGAGATAACAGACACAGAGGCCCCCAGGCAGATAAAAGTTTAGGATGTTAACAGGAAAAAAAAGACCTGCATGTGTGGCTTGGAGCTGAATAAAGGAGGATGGAAAAATTGATGGGAAATAATATCAAAGAGGTAGGCAAGTCCCTTATCCCATGTATGATTTACAAACATCTCCCAGTCTGTGGGCTGTCTCTTCACACTGTTGATTGTTTCTTTTGCTGTGCAGAAGCTTTTTAGTTTGATGCAATCCCATTTGTCTATTTTTGCTCTCATTGCCTGTGCTTTTGGGGTCATATATAAGAAATCTCTGCTCAAACCAATGTCATGGAGCTTTTCCCTTATGTTTTATTTCAGTTGTTTTATAGTTTCAGATATTATTTTTAATTCTTTCACCCATTTTGAGCTTTTTTTTTTTTTTTTTTTTTTTTTTTTTTTAGGAGCTAGGTACTCTTTTATTCCAGAACATAGAGAAAAAAAAACATCAAATGTGCCACCATAAATTTAAAAAATTGTGTTACTATTTTAAGTCTAAAAATAACAGTTATATTATTATAATCATGATTCATTTTATATGTTTCTGAATTTATATTATCAACCCAGAGAAAGTTTATAGCAGACGGCCAGGAAACCTCTGACAAAGACCGAAGAGAAAAAAACCATGTTGAGTGGTTCTTTACCTCTGCTGGGCACTGAGCAGGGAGGCGCCAACACACCCAATCCTGGTCTTGTTCACCCGCTTGTTTTATGATTTCCCTGAGCCCCTTTCCTGTTAGAATCAGGAAATGCACATCTAATGAAAACAACTTCCCATGTTACCAATCCTTTCTTTCTGCTCATTAATTCAATCTTTTAAGGAGGAATGGCGAATGGGAGGAAAACCAAACAAACCAGTTCTTAGAAG